>JBCNJP010003118.1:0-147819 GCA_039602395.1 Deinandra increscens subsp. villosa | reverse complement strand
GGATGTGCTGAATTTCCAAGTGTAATGCTAAGTGTAACCTAACAATTAGGGCCTCATACTCCGCTTCATTATTAGTCGCTTGAAATCCACATCTAACAGCCTGGGGTATCATGTCCCCCTGTGGCGATTTCAGTACAATTCCTGGGCCTGTCCCCCTGATATTTGATGCTCCATCAGTGAAAAAGGTCAAGCACCCTGAAATTTCTTCTTGTTGAAGCTGCTGGAATTAATGGTCCGCTTCTTGTTGTATGTCAGTACAGAAATCAGCCACAAAATCAGCTAGAGCCTGGGATTTTATAGCTGTTCTGGCCTCGTAGATCATATCATACGCACTTAGCTTCACCGACCACTTAGCCATTCGACCTGACATTTCTGGTTTTCTCAAAACAGACTTTATAGGGTAGTTAGTTCTAACATGAATTGTATGAGTTTCGAAATAGTGTCTAAGTTTAGTAGATGCCATACTTAGGGCTAATATAAGTTTTTCAAGGTGTGAGTACCTGAATTCAGCATCAAGTAAGCTTTTACTTACGTAATAAACAGGATGTTGCTGACCTTCTGCATCCTTGGTCAGGACTGCACTTACCGTATTCCTGGAAACTGCTAAATATAGGGACAGGGGCTCCCCTGGATTAGGCTTCATGAGCAAGGGTGCCGTGGACAAGTATGTTTTCAAATCCTGGAACGCCTTCTCGTGTTCTTCCTTCCACTCGAATTTCTTGTTCTTCTTTAGGATGTCATAGAATTCCCTGCATCTTTCCGAGGATTTTGATATAAATCTATTCAGGGCAGCAATTCTACCTGTAAGTCTTGAACATCTTTGGTCCTGGATGGTGATTGTAGGTTGGCTATCGCCCTGATTTGCTCTGGACTTGCCTCTATGCCTCTCTTAGTTACCATGTATCCCAGGAATTTGCCTGCTCCGACTCCAAAATGGCACTTTTCGGGATTTAGCTTCATGTTATATTTATCGAGGATGTCGAAGATTTCACCACCATGTCGTCGATATACACCTCCATCGTGTCCCCCAGTTTTTCTTTGAACATCATGTTAACCAATCTCTGCTACGTTGCCCCTGCATTGTTTAGTCCAAAGGGCATAACTATATAGCAATATATACCTGTTGGTGTTATGAATGCCGTGTCTTCCTGATCCTGGGGTTCCATCTGAATCTACTGAAATCCTGAGGTAGCGTCCATGAATGTCAACATTTCATGGCCTGCCGTAGCATCGACCATGGAATCTATGTGTGGTAGCGGGAATGGATCCTTTGGGCATGCACGGTTCAGGTCTGTGTAATCCACACATACCCTCCATTTACCATTTTTCTTTCCAACTACCACCACATTGGCTAACCACCTGGGAAACTTCACTTCTCTGATCATCCTTGCTTTTAGGAGTCTATCAACCTCTTCCTGGATTATGACGTTCTTTTCCGGTGCAAATTTTCTTCTCTTTTGGTGTATGGGCCTGAAGGAGTTATCAATTCCAAGTTTATGTGTAATAACGGATTTAGAAATACCTGTCATGTCGTCATGGGACCAAGCAAAGGTTGACATCCTGGTCCTTAGTAGGTGTACTAATTGTTCCTCTATTGGCCCTGGAATATTTATTCCAATATAAACTTTCTTCCCTGGATTAGAGGGGTCCAACTCGACAGCTTTGACGTCTTGCTCCCTTGCCTCCAGGGTTTCCCGGGCCTTTTTCTTTAATTGCTATGCTTGCCTTTGTTTGGAAGATATTTTCATTGATGTAGTGTAACATTCCTTGGCCTCTTGCTGGTCGCTATTGACTGTGATCACACCCCAGGGTGTTGGCAGCTTCACACATTGATGGTACGTCGAGGGTACAGCCCCGTTATCATAAATCCAGTGTCTACCCAGGATTACATTGTACCCTGATGGTGCGTCCATCACACAAAAACGCTGAACTGAGTTGAGTCCTTCTACGTAGACTGGAAGCTTGATTTCACCCAGGGTATTCTTTGTTTCGCCACTGAAACCCACGAGTACCGTGGATTTTGAGATGATCTCTGAATGCGGAATTCCCATCTTCTGCAAGGCCTCCAACTGGATTATATTTACCAAACTGCCTCCATCAATCAAGATTCTTTTCATAATGTTGTTGGCAATGTGAAGCGTTATCACCAACCTATCATGATGAGGGTCTATGATATCACGTCTGTCATCTTCTCCGAATGTAATTTCCTTGATATTAGGCTGAACGGAACTCTTCCTGGGTCTTCCCTCTCTATCCGACTTGGATTCCTTGGCATGTCTCTTTGCTGCAAAATAAGAGGTACCACAGATATCAGATCACCTGAAATGAAATGGATTACCTTAGCATCTGGGGGTGGTGAGGATGCTCTCTCAATACGGCCATCGGTGTGTCCAGAATCCTGGGACCTTGCACCATTGTCCTTGGCTTTTGGATTCTGCTCCCTGGATTTTCCTTCTTTTTCCCCAGGAGCTCCTTCAAGTAGCCTTTGCTGAGTAGATAGCTAATTTCTCTCCTCAGGGTCATGCAATCCTCGGTCTGATGACCAAAGTCTTCGTGATAGGCGCACCATTTGGATTTGTCCTTCCAAGTGGAAGGTCTAACGCTCTTTTTGGGCCACCTCGCTTTGTCTCCAAGGTCCTGCATAGCAAACATAACACCAGAAACATCAGTAGTAAAGCAATAATCATTAAGGGAAGGATATTTTTCTTCCTCTTCATCTTGGTCCACACTGTTCACTCGGTGTTCATTGGGCCTTGAGTATGGCTTGGATCACTGTGACCTAGTATGTAAGGACTCTGATTTTCTGTTAGAGCTGTTGAATCCTAGGGTGGATTCACCCTTTCCCAGGATTTGCTTGTCCTTCTCCAGCCTGATGAAGCGTATGGCCCTGTGACGGACTTCGTCCATATTGTGACACGGGTTCATGACCAGATCTTGATTGAATGGTGAGTCTTTGTTAAGTCCCATTTTGAAGGCCTGAAATGCAGTTGCCATGTCCATGTTTGGTATCTCCAAGGCTTCTCTGCTAAACCTACTAACGAAATTCCTTAGGGTTTCACCTGCATTCTGGGTCACCCTATACAAATCACTTGTTAGTTTTTCAAAGCTGCGGCTGCAAGAGAACTGATTGCTAAATAAGTTAATTAAATGTGAAAATGAAGTAATAGAGTAAGGAGGAACGTTCAGGAGCCATTTCAAGGCTGTTCCTGTCAAAGTATATCCGAATCCTTTGCATAGGCATGCCTCCTTAATTTCAGGGGGCATGTAGATAACTTCCATTCTTTCACGATACTGTGCCACATGTTCTTCAGGGTCTGTGGTGCCATCGTAAGGTTTCATGCTGGGAGTTTGAAACCTTTTGGGTATCTCCACGTCGCAAATTGGTGGAGCAAACCTGGACACTCTATGACTTGCTGGTCCAACTTCAGGGATAGGTTGTACAACTCCTGGGACACTTGAAATCATCCTCTTGAGTTTTTGGATTTCTCGTTCCACTGATGGGCTGATCCCTGAATCCTGCACTGAATTGTTAGTAGTAGCATATTGAACAAGAGTTTGAGGAGTGTTACCAACATCCTGGGTCACATTTATCCCAGGATTAACAAGTGGGTCTCCAATAGTGGATACCCTGGGCAGATCAGCCCGAGTCATCTAAGGAGTGTAGAGCGCTGATCTCCTGTCTGGTGGAGTGGCATCATCACGAACCCTGGAACTGCTCCCAGGGGTGCTGAAATTCAGAATCCTGGGATCAAGTGGAGAAGGCTGAACTGGTGTAATCCTGGGCATCTCCGACCTCATGTTTGTTAGTTGGGCCAGAAATTCCTGGTTCAGCTTTTGTTGGTGTTCCATGTAGCGCTCCATTTTAGTGAGTGTGGAGAGGATATCATCATTAGATATCAGAACAGGGTCTCCATTGATGTTATCCGTCTCTACCCGTTCAGGGTTAACCGTTGATCCATCGTTGCGTGTAGCTGGAATTGAGGTATTGATCCTTGGCGGGATGGCCCCACTTGTTGTAGTAGTTATAGCAGGAACCGAAGCGTTCGAGGTGTTCATTTGTGTTGACATTTTTTGATAGATTTTGGCAAAAATCAAGTTTAGGATGAATGTAAAAAGAGTTTGACAAAAGATTGACACCAATTGCCCCACGGTGGGCGCCAAATTGTTTTCGCTAAAAATTACTTAAGCTAAATTAGTAAAGTTTGAACCAAATATGAATGTGAGGTTCGGTGTCTAGGATTTGGATATGAAAATAGTTTGAAATGATCCTGGGTCGACAGCAGAATTCCAGGGACAAGTAACCAGAATCCTGGGTAAAAACTTAGGTTTGTTTATGAAATCAGTTGAGAAACTTAACAACACAAATGTAACCTGAAATGCAAGTAGGAACACCGAGAATTTTACTAGGGAAACGCCCTTAGCCCTTATATGTCTCTAAGGCACCGCCGGCACAAAAACCCCGGGTAGCGATAACACACGCTACCAATTTATTGATCACGTAAAAATCTTGAATACAATGAGTTCGTAGAGAAATAAGTACGAGAATACAATGAGTAAAACTCGAATGAGCTGAAAATGAACGACTAAATGTCCTATTTATACTCCGAGAGCTTCAATAACTTGTCCGATATTCCTGGGATCTTCAACAACTTGTCCGATATTCCAGGGATCTTCTCTCCAACGTCTCTTTCAGTTGGTTGACCGAGTTTCCAGCTAACAACTCTTGACCACGTGCTAAATGAGTCTCTAGCTTCTTTTATTCGACCGTTGGGAGACTTCGTCAACCTGTCTTCACTTACATAAAGGCACAAAATACGTTAGTAACAATGTCCTAGCATGCAGGGTCATTTCTACATGCTGGGTCATTCGTAGAATAAGGATGACCCTGGATTAGACACATCCTGGATCATAATAATGCGTAACCACAATAAAATAAAATGAATATGGACTTTCCTGGATTACAGCGACATCCTGGGACATTACCTTACTCCTGATACATTCAGGGTCATTTGAACTTTACCTGTTAAATTCTGGGTTATACAATTCCTGGGTCACTCCTGTCCTTGGCCTATACCTGCACCCTGGATTATCAGCCGAGAATTCGGGGTATAACACTGCCCTTGAACAGATATAGACACATAAACCGTTAGTGACAATGTCCTAGCATGCTGGGTCATTTCCACATGCTGGGTCATCAATAAAATAAGGGTAACCCTGGATTATGCACATTTTAGATCATATTAATATAGAATAAAATGAATGTAAACTTCCCTGAATGAAGTCGACATCCTGGGTCATCACTTTACTATTGACACATTCAGGGTCACCGAACATTACCTGCCAAATTCAGGGTCATACGATTCCTGGGTCATACCTGCCCCTGGCCTATACCTGTACCTTGGATTACCAGCCGAAGATTTAGGGTATAACAATTCCTTTGTGAATTTTTGACCAAAACAGTTTGGCGCCCACCGTGGGGCAAGTGATGCTTAGTCTTACCAAAATCCCATATCTCATTCACTTCATTTGATCTCCAATCTCAAAAATGCCAAACTAACATAAAACTATTTCGGCCTCTACATCGTCCTCCATTCCTCCTCTTCCTTCCATTCCAGGAAGTCAGAAGAAGACTAGTGACCGTCAGAAGAAAGTGGACGAGCAGCCAAGAAAAGCTGACTATCCTGTCTTCACAGGATCCCAGGTTCAATCTGTCGATCCTGTTATTTCTAACAGTGATTTGTTTGCTTTGATCAGGCAGGTGAAAAGTCAAAAGGATCAGCAGGAAAAGACCAATCAAACGGTGATGAAGGAGATTGAAGAGCTTAAGAAGTCTAAGAAACCTGTGGAGGAACAAAGTCCTCTATTTCCCAGGCATCTTGACTTCAATGCTCAGGATCCTCAAATCCGTATCGCTACAATTACAAATCAGCACTAGGCTTCACTACAGCCCCTATAATGACTTCTCAGGCCGTAGGGCATGCAGGGAGTGCTGGTGGATTCTCAGGAGCTGTCCCACCAGAATCCTCACAGTCGCGCTACAAGGATCCTTGGATTCCACTACCGTCAGGATCCTTAGCCACACCATCTTAAGGCTATCATTTTTCTGCTGAGAATCTAAGCCAGAACCCCAAGGATATTGTGAGGCCCACTCCCAGACTTGGCTCTAGAAGGGGTCACGCATCAGATTTACTCATGAACACAAGGTAATAACAGAGATAACTAAGCAGCGGAAATTTCAAACTTTTATTTATTTGCCAAGTACTACAAAGTAAGAGATAATTTACATAAGGAGATACTAACTGTTACTACGTTTTATTATTATAACTATGCCAGCTCGCCAAAATCCTCCTTCCGTCCGATAGCCTGCCCGTCTAATCCCTTATCACCAGGGCCTTCTCATAACTAGTCGAAGCCTCACCCTGACGTGACATACATACATTTTTGGAAATGGTCAGCTTACGCTAGTGAGTTCTATATTTTAAAAGCTTTACCTCGGCGTGAGGTTTAAAACCCTTGGACTTGCAAGATCTCTTTTTCACAGACATGTATCAAGTATAATATGAATCACAGTTATACAACACGTAACATTCCTTAACAGAAAACACCCCCTATAAAACCATTTATCCTGCTATCCCTTCCTACAACCCCAACATTCATTACCAGTGTAAACCCTGCTAATGTATAAGCAGAGCAACCATCTTTGCCGACTGCCGAGTTTACCCCTCTAGGGTATTCCCTATAACGGTCAGTCGCCCCGCTTTCCCTTATTTGCTAACTGTCGAGTTTACCCCTCTAGGGCATTCCCTGTAACGGACAGTTGCCCCGTTTCCCCCTATTTGCTAACTACCGAGTTTACCCTTCTAGAGTATTCCCTATAAAGGACAGTTGCTTCCGTCCCTTTTCTATTTGTAGTGATCTCTAACCCTATTGAGTAACACTACTTCCTAACTTCCCCTGTAATACTACCCGCCCCTAGTTAAATACCCAAGTGACCTTAAGGTTATTAGTAAACAGTGATAAGGTCTTTATATACTGCAACAAGTGGACATGCCCCAATTTACCGTTGGTGTATGTATACGGGGCGTATCCTCCACACTTCTGATATACCGGGTAACTAATATTATTATGCTTATATATAGGAAGTACCAGCGGCGTATCCACCACATAATAATAAATTAAATGCATCACCTGTTCTCATATAATCATACATATTCACTATAACGTTTACTAATAAATCCTTTATCACTTGACTATTTAATTTCAAAGCAAGCATAGCACATATCATATCACAGTCATTATAATTACGTTAGAACGCGTATAAATGATTTAATATCATTTGCATAACATATCATATCTATATATATTATCCCAAAAGTCTTTTAACAATTTACCAATTCAAGATATTTCACGTATATGCATTTCCATAACAGTCCACGTATGTATATCAATTCAATAACAGTTTAACAGTTCGATATATCCATTGACAATTAGCACCTAGCAGTTTGATATATATATTCATTCAAAGGTACTTCAATACTTTAACACTCCAACAATTCAGATAGGCAACATTTCAGTCATAATTCATTTAAATGCATTTTATAACAGTTGTATGTATATCAGCCCAAAAACATTTAAAACATTTAAAATATTTAAGAGTGGGCTCATAGAACTCACCTTATCTCTTTAGCCGGTTACTTGGACAGAACTCCCGCTACGATTCCTGAATTAACCTAATTTGCGTATCGTATTGCGTTAACGCAAGGCTTACACAATAAACACTTCCTATGTTTATTTTAATATCTTATTATTTTAACAATATTCAATTTTTAAGTTTATCCCTTTTTAAAGGTCAAAATGACCAAAATGCCCTTTAGGCAGTTATCCTTTTCTTTTAATGATAATATGAAGACGTGCATTCCTATAAGTAAATGCTCACCCCGGGGTCGCCCAAGGAGGTATGCCAGTTCCCATCGGGGATTTATGCGACACCCTCTCTTTTGCCAGAAACCCCAGTGTATAGACGCCTACCCTTCCTGTCCGCACGAACTTCTAAATATCCGATTAATACGGTATCTTTAATACTTTGTTAATTATCCATTTTAAAACCCATATATGTTTATTATATATATAAACATGTTACCATACTAAAAATCAAGTCCTCATACCCTTCGGATTATTTTATATTAAATAATCATATTTAGAAACCCTAATTTCATGAATTTCTCGTTTTATTATCAAAACTCATTTTGAATTTAAACCAACTTAGGGTATTATCCATTATAACATTTTATAATATCCTTTAAAATCTCAAAGCTTAATTCAACATCCTTTAGTTAATTTGGGCAGAGTAACGTTATGAAAACCCTAATTTTGACCCGTTAACAAAACCTTTACCAAACCTTTTCCGATTGTGAAATAAACTTAGGGCTTTCTTAAAATACATTATTTTAGGATTACCTACAAAAATCCGGACCCTAATTCCCACCCGATCACCCAATTTCCTTAAAACAAGATTAAGAACCCTAATTTAAGCATAGTTTTAAATCTCTAATCTAGACATGAAATTAACTGAAATTGATAGAGGGCTTTTAAAGATCATACCAAGAAATGGTGGACTGCTGATTTTTAGCTCCTAACTCCAAGCCGATCGATCGAATTTAGCAGAAAAAGATCTGGGTTCGTTCTAGGGTTTTTAGGTGAAGAATTGAGTGAATTGGTGCCTAAACTGGATGATTTCGTGGGCTATTTATATGTATCAGATGCACCTAGGGGTCCTCCAAGTGTCCAAGGTGACTAACCAGTCGAATTTGACACGTATGGATCGAATTTGTGCGAAATAAGCCGAGCTACGTGGCTAAAATGCGACCTGAATCAAGATCTGCCCGCAGACAGACCTCGCGTATCGCGCCACTCTTAGGCTTGTTATACCCTGAATTTTCGGCTGATAATCCAGGGTACAGGTACAGGCCCAGGGACAGGAGTGACCCAGGAATTGAATGACCCAGAATTTAACAGGTAAAGTTCAAGTGACCCTGAATGTACCAGAAACGAGGTAATGTCTCGGGGTGTCTCTATAATCCAGGGAAGTCTATATTTACGTTACTCATTTTGGTTATATATTATGATGACCCATGATGAGTCTAATCCAGGTTCACCCTTATTTTATAGATGACCCAGCATGTGGAAATGACCCTGCATGCTAGGACATCGTTACTAACGTATTTTGTGCCTTTATCTAAGTGACGACAGGTTGACAAAGTCACTCAAACGGTCGAATAAGGAAAGCTGAAGACTCATTTAGCACGTGGTCAAAGTCAGTTGGCTGGAAACTCGGTCAACTAACGGAAAGAGACGTTGTAACACGTATTCCCACGTATATATTCATCAAATGAATATTTCACTTGCATCTATGCTATCCAAACATATATTTCGTGTGTATTAATCACATTAATCACGTATTCCTTAAATTTCAGGATGTTACAATAATACACATTAAATATAAAAATATTTGATTTTATTGTGTAATTTCATATAAATTATAAAGTATATAAAATTTATTTTAGTTATAAAAGGTCGATAATGGAATTGGTTTTTATTGAAAGTCAATATTTCTAAATAGTCCTTATGCTTAATTATCAAAAGAGTTCACATAACACTTAAACATTTATTCGTATAGTTTGTATAATAGAATGAATTTGTACCCGAACCATCTCAACCTTTTAATAATCTAGAAAGTAAATATATAGTAGGGAAGTTTGACCTTTTCTTAACTTAAGTATCTTTTATATTTTTTGATGTTATATTTTAAAATATATTTACATCTAATAAAGCAATAATTCGGATGCCAGATGGCTTCTTTCTAAGGTATCCATCTAGGATTTATATATTTGACATCAGCAATCGACCTCAATATATACCTTTAGAAATATCTGAATATAAACATGTCAAACTTAATTCCAAATTTAAAAACAAAATTTTCAAATTAATTTTCTTTCAGAATTTAATGAAAATTCAATCATGTCAAACTTTACAAAAAGTGATAAATCATCAATCTTACTAGCCTTAAATTTAAGTATAGTAATGATATGTAAGAATTTTACAAAAATTGTTTTAAACATTAATTTACTATGCCTATAAATCTATAATAGTGTGCAACTATATATATAATTGTGAGTCATTATACATGTAACGGTGTGTGATTAATACATAGTTTTGTATTATGACGTTATAAAGGGGGTGGTCTTGGGTTTCAAGTCCCACTTGTAATAAAAAATAAATAAATGGGGGTTACAAGTTGGGCCAGGGGGTTTTCTCACTTATGGTGGAGCTTCCTCTCTGATGGGGATTGGAGATGATCGGGTGGGTGGGTAATGCACCGTCAGTGATCCAAATTTGCCGTTCAAAAAAAAAATTATGCTGCAAAATTGTAAATATATAATGCGTAATTATGGTGAACGCATCAATAATCTAGAAAGTAAATATATAGTAGGGAAGTTTGACCTTTTCTTAACTGAAGTATCCTTTATATCTTTTGATATTATTTTTTAAAAAAATATACAATAAAACGGATCATCAATCTTACTACCTTAAATTTAAGTATAACTTAAGTATAGTAATGATATGTAATAATTCACAAAAATTGTTTTAAACGTTAATTTACTATCCTATAATAGTGTGTAACTATATATATAAATTGTGTGTTATTTTACATGTAACGCTGTGTGATTATATACATCGTTTTGTATTATATATTATATATGCTGCGACACTATAAATATATAATGCGTAATTATGGTGAACGCATATACTCTCATCAAATTACAAATGTCATATTCTACCGATTTCCTATACTAATAACTATTTATACAATAACTTTTTCTATATGTAATTTATCACCTAGAATACCTAATTTGTTAGGGCATGTGTAGTCGGCCCGTAGTGGTGTCGTGGATGGGCATAACGCCTCCGTTTTCCCCTTCAGTGACTCTAATGGGATTTTTTTTCTTCTTGATCACTCAAATAGTTACACTTCATATTGTTTTTTTAAAGTAAGACCTCACGTTCACATAGTCATTATTCATATTCTCATCAACCTACTACACACCTTGACATTATCATTGGACCGCACATCCGTGGTTACTTGTGTGGCATCACTTTCCCTTTCACACACCCAATCACGACTATAGCCCTTGGACTATGTGTAGTCATAACCCTTTTTGAGTGGCATTATGCGACACGTATTAGCCACGTCAGCAAGGGGTTATGACTGAAATATTGTGTAATCATAAGTCCCCATAACCCCCATTTCATTATTATTATTTTTTTAAATCTCCCAAAATTAGTTGGCACAATCATATTTCAGCATTGTATAGAGGGAGGCGTTATTACCATTGCATGCACTGGTGACAAGTTTTTTTTACTGATAGCGTCTCAGAGGTGGTCTTCCCGACGCTATAGAGGTGTTTTAGGTGGACAATGACACCCATTATAAATAGCGTTTTTGATGAAAGACATGTAGCCGTCTTTACTTGCTAAAGAACCATTTTACCAAGCTGTAAAAGTTGTGACACCTCTCCCACCACATTACTTTCTCCACCTTTCAATTTTAGCCAAGTTGTACCAACACTTGTTGTCAAGCTTTTGGAGAGTTGTACCTTTGATTTTTATGATTACCCTGCACTTTGACAAGAACCATCACTATACCTATAGATTATTGCATTGGTGGGTTGTACATTTGAGTCACCATCTTTCACCAAATTGGTAATTTTGCAACCCTCTGCCCTCCATGTTGGGATTATTTATATACATTATATAATCATATATCAAAGTGACCCATGCATGCTAGAGTTTCCCAAGATTTATGATCATGTGGTCTTCAGAATTTAAGCTGCAAATTATTTTAGATGCTTTCCAAAAAATAAAATAAAATAAAAATAAATAAATAAATTTTTTAACGGCTTAAAGTATCATATCTTTTAATATATAAGGATCAAATTACAATAACATGACAGGTAAACTGGCTACAAGCTGCACCGCAAACTACTTCATCATAAATTACCCATTTTCAGGTTTTGAACAGTGATCTATTTTAAAAGGACTGTCTTTTATCATGGCTACAATCTGAACGCCTAAAATACTTTTTTATATAAGAAGTATAAAGTGTTAATATATTACCAATTAATATCTTAATTTTATAGATTGAATAATATTATATGATGATTGTAATTGCATACAAGCAAAGATTGCTATTGTGATTTTGGTATAAGTAAATATTGTATTTGATGTATTCATAGAAGCAAGCAAAGATGTACCTTACCTATTTAAGTTTGGTGTCGTTTGGGCCCGTGGTGACTGGGTCAACCGAGTTGACATTATTTGTTAATGGGCCAGGGTCCGAGTGGACCACACATACTATAAAAGCAAATTGAGGAGGTGATGGGCCCAAAATTCCTAACTGTCAAATACCCCACATCATGTTCTCCTCTTCACATGTTTTCCTGTCACAATCTCTTCTCTCTCAAATCTCAATCTCTCATAAAGCTAAGTTTCTTGATGAAACAACTCAGTACTATGAACAATGGGTTACAACTTTCATACTATATATACAAATATATATTTATATTTATATAGGGTTAGGTTCAAATGAGAACTTTTTCTTTTGAGAACTTTTGAGAACCAAATCTCAACCACTAATTTCAGGTGAGGACCACTATAATTCATTGGGGGTTTTCCATATATATAAACTAGTGGCTTATAATGGTTATTTTTAGTTCTCAAACCCAATTGGTTCTCAAATGATCCTCTCCCTATTTATATATATATATATATATATATATATATATATATTATGTACACTTGCAATCCACTAGATGCAGATATATACATACGCCTTTTAACGTGTACAGCTAACTACATTTCCGAACATATACATGTGTAGGCTGTATTATGTATATAAATAAATTAGTTTGATGATTTTTATGAGTATAACTCTTTATATTTGTAAATAACTAGATAAAATTTAGAAAACATGAACCATAAATAAAAAATTAAATAATTTAAATTTGTTATACCTATTGTCACATACATTTAATTTGCATAGATTCCTTTGCGAAGCACAAAATTCTAATGATCTACAATCGGTCTACGTTCTTACACGGTTACACCAATAAGATGAAGGGTCAACAATCAATATTCTAATAACTTTTGATGAATATATTTGAAGTCACATCTTAATAATTTGTCTTGCTATATTGTTATGTAATTACTTAAATCTTGATATCTTATTTTTTTAATCTTATATGTTTCTCAATTATTCTCTTGGGCCCTTTAGATTTTCGTATTTCTAAATGATTTTCTTCATATATATATATATAAATATCTATAGTGGTCCATGTAATCTACACGTGTTTTGAAATTTTTTCTAGATGTAGTAGAAGTATAGGGCCTCAAAGACCACTACATAAAAGAGAATTTAGAGGGTGTTTGGGATTATTTATTTAAGTTAAAAAGTGATTTTAGAGAAAAATTGATTATTTACTTACGATTTTTCGAAATAGAATTTTTGAAAAGTGTTTGAACTAGCTTTTGTAACGAGATTGCTTATTTTATATTAAAATTAAAATGACTAAAAAAATGTTATATGAGTGTAAGGTTAGGTGAATAAAGTTAAATGGGGGTATTATGGTAATTGCACCATCAAAATCCAAGTTTTTATAACTTTTTTACTCTTTACAAAAAGATAAATCGAAAAGTTCTTTTGAGTTTGCGAAACACTATTATGGCTTATTTAAAAAAAAGTTAATAAGTCAATAAACACTTTTGAACTCGATCTTAAACATTCCCTTAGTTGTTAAATTAACCAAACGAATATGAACCGAGACATGCATTAACCAAACGAACATGAACCGAGACATGCTTTAGGTTAATTTAACTTTACTTGAACACGGACAAGAATACTGGTCAAATTTTTTTTTCTTTTTCGTTCATTAAAAAAAATAAAAATGTTCGTGTTTGTTTGCAAAAACAAATCTAAACGATCACGACGAGCGTATACAAACATACATAAACAAGTTCAAATGAACATAAACGAACACAATATTGTAGAACTAAAATAAAGTCTTGTGAACTCTTGTACACAAGATTTTGTTAGGGGTGTGCAAAGTCGGTTATGGCTTCTACCATAACCATAACCATTATTTTGGTTATGGAAGAATGCCTAACCATAACCGCTAATTCGGTTATGGAAGAATGCTTAACCATAATCTTACCCATTAATTCGGTTATGGTCATTTCGGTTAAGTCTCGGTTATTGTCGGTTTTTTATTGATCGTTAGTTATTTGTACAATGTATTTCAAGTTGAAATATGTAATTTATTAGCTCTGTTAAAAGGTTTCAAACTAAAATATGCAAGTTTGTAGCTTAGTAATGGTTGTGGGTCCGCAACACGGTTCTAACACGATATCATACAACGATTACGAGTGCGGAATTCAAGTAATCGCTGGATTCAAAAACAGAAATGGAGAAATTGAAATGAACACAATATAAACGAAATACTTAAACCTGGAATTGATGCACACGTTCAAATCGTCTGGTACATATTCAAATCGTCTGGTACATATGCTTTACAGAAAACGAATTCTCTATGGCTCCCTCCCTAGCTCTCTCTCACGAAAACTCCCTCTCTCTGGCCAACCGTATACTATGAAGCCTATGTGTGTTTATATACACGCACAAATAAGCATACATGGGCTTATTTCGGCCCAAGCCCAAACCCAACATAAGTCACTCATAATCCAATTACAAGCCCACTAGGTACATTCAATCTAGCTCAAGTCCATTTAATACACAAGCCTTATCATTTCCTAGCTTTACAATGGTGTTCCAAACTCGATTTTACAAGAAAAATACTTGGATATACATAGTATTACATAAAAAATTGTTCACAAAACGAAAAATACGAAGAGTGGTTAATGAGGTTAACCACTAATACATAATCGTAACCATAACCAATGGTTCGGTTATGAAGTGGGACAACCCGTATTTTCTAGGTCAACCCCCTTAAACTTTGACTACTTATTTATTTAACTATTTGCGCATTATACTCAATTCATAATTTAGGTGACCATACGTGCAAACATTAGATACGTTACTTGATTTAACCCGCTACAATATTGACAATCAACCCTATTGACAATAAAATTCTATGTTTTATTACTCGAATAATAATAAGAAATATAAAAAAACTTTTATATTTTTCTTGTCAACTTTGTATTATTTATATAATACGTATCATTCGTCCAATCATTTTAGACGTTAATATTTATTATTCTTATGGTTCAAACACTTAGAACTTTAACGTCTAACATTTAATTTTAACGTTTATTTTCAACCGTTAGGTCTGAATATTATCTAAACATTGCCACTCTTGTTTTATTTAATAAACCCCGTCAAACGTTTAAATTTATTTTAACAAACCAAGATCATCATTCCTCTTCATTCAAACCCGACATTTACACTTGATCACTCGTATCCACGTACCCGACCCCTTGTGTTCGACCCGTCCGACCCATTGAATGGCCTGACCCATGCGACTCGCCACCTTTGCATGGCTCGTATCGAGCAAAACCACTCGAACCGTCCCTTTTCTTCCTTCCTATTAGGTTTCATCCAACCGAATCTACCACCCTTTTCAACTAGTTTCCTAATTAACCAACTCCAAGTTCGTACTCCACATACTAGCATGCTTGTCCTAAGCCTCATGATTAGGAGAACTTTGTTCCTACAAGTACAATGCCTTATAATCCAATGGGTATGTGTCACTAATAACCCAACACTTTTAAACTTCCCCTCCTAATCTCAAAAGTAAATAAGTGTGATTATAGATGTCGTGGTTGACGGTTTTAAGAACCTTAATTCTCACTTTCAGAAAAAGATGTAACATGTTCAATGTTAATAAAAAGAAGTTATAGATCATCACTTTATGAAAAAGATGTAATGTGTTCAACGTTAATACAAAAAAAAGTTATAAAGTCATATAAGTCATAGAGACAGGAATAAGAAAAAAAATATTTAAATTGGATATATATGATATTTTTTATTTTGATTGGACATGTATGATATATTCCAAGTTTATAAAGTCGACATATATAACATTCTTCGAATGAAAATTATTAGAATGTATTTAAAATTCCAATTGTATTAACAATAGTTTTTACTTTTCTTAAAATTATTTCAACAAAATTTACTTTTAAATCAAAGTATTAATTAATGTTTAATTATTTCTTAAAATTATTTCGCCTCATGGTTTCCATGTTCCCTGTGGATGAAAAATGCCCCGTCTGCAATAAGGCATGTTTGGTTTCGTTCGGGGAGCATGTCGTCCATTGCAAAGAGCTCCTGGGGGTTAAATATCGACATGATGTGGTTCGGGACGTTTTATTTGACATCTTCAGGCGGACTGAGATTTCGACCAGAAAGGAAGCTCCTGTTAACTTCCTGTCTAACCCCCTGGATGGGTGTTCAACTCTCCGGCCGGCCGACATACTTGTTTTTGGGTGGCAGAACGGGAAACACGCTTGTGTCGATTTAACAGGGGTTTCCCCGCTTGTGGGTCTGAGGGCCAGCACCTTCTCAGCGGGTCAGACGGCGTCCAGGGCAGCGGCTGGAAAGGTTAACAAACATGAGAAAGCGTGCATTGAAAACCAACATGTGTTTGTTTCTTTCGCCTTCGATACATTTGGCCATCTTGAGTCAGAGGCGGTGGCCATGTTGAACCGGATCCAAAAAGTCATGCGCAGGAATAGTGCAACCTCTAGATTGAAGAATGTTGTTTTTATACGGCTAGGGTTTGCTATTCAAAAAGGGTTGGCGGCGCAGCTTGTTGCCCGCCTCCCCTGCGTGTTGACTTAGGTCATGTATGTTACCTTTTGGTTTTATATATATAATGCACCAAAAGATAATTAATATCTTCAAATTTTTAGAAGTAAATTCACACTCCATTTGTCCCCCAATAAACTTAAACCCTAAATTTCCAAGCTAGATACAGCTTATATTATTGGATAGAAGCCTTTTTAACATATCTTCAATAAAATAGCCCCTCTGTCTTCAAAGTAGGTTTTAAAGAGTGTGGATGAAGATTTCTCAACTGTCAGTTTTAGACAACCTGATAAACCCAAGAGGCCAAGACCAATTATCCTAACTTGTAACCAAGCATTTTTTTTTTCTCCAAGACCCACTTGGTTTATTAAATATAAAAAAAAAAACGCAATAGTTTAAAACCTAAAACTATTGAACCAAGCAAGTTGTAATCAAAACTCAGGTTTGAAGCAATATTCATAATCACAGATACCCACAAACAAACACCTAGAAGGGCATGAGGAATGGGTAGTCAGTTTATGCGGTGAATTGGTATTAAATTTGTAAATATTTATTTTTAACTAAAATTAAAACATAATATTTTAAATAAAAAAATTCATTATAATATAAAAAAAATATCACATCAAAGAAAAAAAAAGTTAACCATTTACTCCTACGATGTAAATGTTCTCAATCAAATTAACTTTAAATTAGTTATGGATATTCCGGTTTCATATTTTCAAACTTTTTAGCTCGCTTTTGATCCTCGTGAATCAGCGCATATGTCATATTCAAGTCTGCCTCGTTAAACTAACAAATCACATTCCCCTCCTCTTTGAGGATCATATTGTGTAAATTTACACAAGCATACATCACGTTCTTTATTTTATTTTGATGCTAGTGCCATGCCGGATGCACAATGATATGTCACTTACCCTTCAAACGACCAAACGCCCGTTCAATATCTTTCCTAACGGCATCATGAGCGTCTTTGTCGTTTTTACGTCTCACACCCTCTGGACAAGTAAATGATTTGATTACTGTATAATATTCGGGATAAATTCCATTAGCTAGATACTATCTACGCTTGCATGTCATTCCTCGTAGTTCAAATGTGGAGTCGACTCATGTCCCTCTATGATATCCTCCCAAATCGATGATTGATCCAAAACATCGATGTCGTTGTTAGAACCCGTGACACCAAAATATGCATGCCAAAATCACATTTCGTTTGAAGCAACAACTCCGAGCATTATGGAAGGATGGTTGTGATCACCACGCATAAACTGAGCTCTCCATGCATTCGAGCAATTTTACTACTCACAATGTGTGCAATCAATGCTACCAAGTAGTCCCCAAAAACCACATCTATTTTCATGAAACTCGTACAACTGTTATTTATCGCTTGCGGTTGATTTTGTTAAATATTTTATCTTATACAACTTGTTTATATCCCTTCAGAGAATTTTTGTTAATTTAAATTTAAACATAATATCTTTAAGAAAAAACAACATGTATATACCTTTAGAAATTTTTTTACATGTAAGACTTCATTGTTCGATCGAACATCTTCAATTACTCGTCAAATGAATCTCCTAACGAACTGTATGCCATCATACAAAAGGCAGTGGGGCACTTTTGCAAAGCGGTAAAACCAATCTTACCCCTAGCACCGTACCTTTGTTGGAACCACGACTCCTGCCTCTCAAGATCGTTCACTTTTTTTAAAAATAGTGACTGACTCAAACCACATTGTTGGTGAAACGCTTTAGCGGGGTAGGTTGGTTCCTCAGCAAAATGATCGGCTACAAGAAGATCGTAGCGGCTTAACGATCATGGTTGAGATGGACTCTTCGGGTCAATCGTCGTTCGGCTCGTGCGTTTAGCCATCTCTGGTGACGGTTGACGATGGCTCGAAATAACATTTCATTGGTTTCAACGGAAAATGAAAATGATGAGTTGGAGAAATCTATACAATTAGAGTGAAAGTTAAGAGGATTATAGAGTGAAAAGGATATACTTTCGTTTGAAGATTGTGTAAAATTTATTAGTTTGGTTTAACATTTTTTAAATGTACTGTTACCCTCCAACGGTCAAATATATAATCGTTAACCTGGCTTCCAACGTTCACAAGAGCAAAACCACGGTGTAATAATTACCATGCGAGATCACTAACGCTCAGTTGGGACGGTGTTTCACGGCGTGAATTGGTCTCACGCCACACCTACTGACCCATACCGCGTACCCTAAATAAAAAATTGCATTCATCTTGAGCTTCATCATGATTAACTATATCGTTTTCTTATCTAATCACGATTACCGTTTTACCTTTTGTTTAAGTAGAAGAGGATAACGGAATATCTGAATTGGGGTGTCCCAACCATTTTGAAGGCTCAAGCTACAAATCCACGGCCCACTTAAAACATATATCACCACATATAAGGTCTAAACCATATATTAATTCTTTGATTTGATTTATAAATTGGAGGGAGTTCATTTAAATTATCATCAAATCTATGGAAGGAGCCAAAAACAAGACATAGTTTTCATCTAGGTGATGATTTTTTTAATATTATTTATATATAATACAATGCAATTGAAAAATGAATAGTTTACTTTTTTTTTTATGGTTTGGCCATGAGAACATTTTCTAACACTTTGTTTTTATGGTTTTTAACGAAGTTTAACATTTTCTAACACTTTGTTTTTATGGTTTTTAACGAAGTTTGGCATATTAACATTTTTAACGAAAGGTGTTCGATAACATGCCTGAAAGAAATACAATTAGTTAAGTGGAGTTTCATGATGGTGGAACTGCTCTCAAAATCGGTCATACTGGGAAACAATTCCGAGTGTTCGTTGATTTTGAGAATCGACGATGTTTAACCCACTATTCTCACTATAGTTTTTCAGCTATGGTGAATCTAGGTGTACAAATCGGTTTTTTTTATCCAACCGATTTTACACCAACCCAGGTTGGGTCAATGAAAGTTAAAACCGGTTTTATGGAGACCAACAACCTTTTGTATCATTCATTCCTCTATCTCGCACCAGCAAAGATGTTTCAATTGTTATAAACTTAGTTTTGCTATCCAAAAAGTTCTAGCGGCGTAACTTGTTGCATGTTTACTTTATATATTGTTGTAAACTTTTGATGGTTTTAGGTTTAACAATGATTAAATTTGCTTTAGGCTTTCAAAATGATTAAGTTGACCTACCCAATGCAAAGTGTATTTTACCTAATCTCATTGATTAGTAGAATATCAATAGATTCTTTTAAGTTTTCAAGATCTTTTAAGATGGTTAAGTAGCAACAGAAGGATTAGAAGATTAAGGTTGTGTGGGGAGTAAATTAAGGAAAATTATGGAGTAGTTAAACACATATGTGGAGATAATGGAAACTTTACTGAATGAATACATTTGGAGATTTTCATGAGGCATGCATGCATATGGCCAGATCAGCCCAACATGTGTTTAGTGGCCCAAACAAAGATGCTCAAAGAAGGCCTTGACAGTTCAAGATTTTGGCCTATGCAACATTGGAGGAGTAAGCCTATATGTAAGAATTTAGTTTTTTTTTTTTTTTTGACATGTTATTGGTTAAATATTCATTCGGAAATACATTTTTTTATGAATTATCGGAAATACGAAAAAACATAGACAATCGTAAATACATATTTTATATAGAATCTTCTGCAGAACTACTAGAGTGTACAAATTCTCATCGTAAGCTAATTATTCTAACGGAAATAGAAACGTTCTTTATTTCGCTGCTTCTTTATGGTGTAATTCCTTATTCACAGACACTCGCTTTCGAGATTAGTGATATCAGGGGTGAAGGTTTGTGTGGGTTTGCCCGGGCCCGGACCCGGTCCCGGTCCGGGCCCGGGCTCTACCATTTGTTTTTGCTTATAAGTGGAAATTTATACCTATTCAGTCCGAATTTTTTTTATATACTTAGTTCGGCCTTAACGGAATTTTCAGTCAAGCTTCGCCCTTGAGTAATATGTTATATATATATATATATATATATATATATATATATATATATATATATATATATATATATATCATATATGTTTCATTGTGTCCAGATGATCGTTCAGGCAAATACACATTTCTAGCAATGTTGGAGTAAGCATCGTTGTTTGGATAGATAAAACATGCCACTAAGAGACGAAAAATAGGGTCCAAAGCTATTATAAACTTGGACGCTTAGTAGAACACGACCAAGATGCTATAGAACATGATATTGATGATATTCCCTTTCTTTCCAGCAAAGTAAAATGTCAAAGTGTTCAAAAACATCACGTCACAAAGAAGATATGAAAATTGTTTCCATTATATCTCTCCAGCAGTTACGTATATGTTACAATATGTTATATAGATGTAAAAACCTGTTATGTTAAAAATAAGTTACACGTATCTAACTGTTTGTTATTACATGGTTAACTTGTTGACTACTAAACCGTGATGGAAACACAAAAAGTTCATATAAAGTTACAATTACGGGCCACATTTAGTATATGACTATAGATTAATGTCAATAGTTAGAATTTATAACAATATATGTACTACAAACATCAGTGGCGGATCCAGGAAAGAATATCAGGGGTAGCGGGGACTAACGGGGGTTCGGGGGCAGCGCCTCCGAAAAATTTTTTTAGGTAGTTAACGGGCTTTTAATCATATTTTTAAGGGGCTTTTGATCATATTATTAAGTAAAAGCCATAAAATTTCTTCCAGGGGTCGCGAAAAATTTGTTTCAGGGGTCGCGAAAAACCGAAAACCTATTAAAAAAAAAAATTTGCACGTCGGGGTAAAATTTCAGGGGTAGCGGGCGCTACCCCTGGGACCCAAGTAGGTCCGCCCCTGACAAACATGTAACATGTATATAATAACCAAATAAATATTCGTTAAACAAACCTTGATTCGAGTTTAGACGACCACGCGCACTAAAAGTCCATTACATTTATTTCGCACGATATATCATTACTTGATATCTATGTTAATTATTTGACGTGACATATTATTACTTCAAACTTTACATATAAATCATTATATGTTAATTAATTTCACGAGCATAGAAGTCAACTCGACGACATTTTGCCATTTTAATTTTACTCGATGGAACGAGAATACCTCGAATACATAGAATTGAACGATGATAGTAATTAACATATAGCGATTTAAAATTTTTTGAATAAATAATATGTCATGTCAAATTGGGATTGCCAATTGAGCGATAATACATCATTCTACACAATTTTAAAATATAAAAAATCAATTTTTTTAAGAGATACAGACCATATGATAAAATAGGACTCATATCTTTACATATAATGCCATATTGTATAATATGACTATATAAAATGTGTTTGGATATTAAGTTAGGGTGTGTGTAACAACTCTCTATTTTTAAGCTCTTAAATAATTTATATTATTTTTATATTTAATTTAAAATTAGTGTATTATAGTAACACTCATCATTTTAATCATTGTATCTTAATTCTTTAACTCTATTGTATTTTGAACACTCTCATCTTATCATTTCAAAACCCATCAAACCATCATACCTAAGTTACTACATAATCTTATACATTTCTTTTAATCAAATCAAACCCGAATGACTGATCGACAATATTCGAATTATCAAACGGTCGTCTAATGAGTATGGGCCCATATGAAAGGAGGTACGATGATTTTTTCTAACAAACTCTAACTCGAACGACCATTAATTGACAGCCTTCCACAAAGGGCGTCAAATTATATTTTAGAGAGTGTGTGTCTTATATTCTTATATCCCTTTCTTTATTGTTTTCATTGAAATTTTTATTAATTTTTATCTGCATATATCACTGTAGTGATATGGTGCCACATGGCCATGTGATAAAAAAGTGAAGAAAAAGAAAGATTTTGTGGTTTGGTGCACCGAAAGTTGACGTTAGCAGCACCCAATGCTTTTATTGTGGGACTCTTTCTTCTCTTTTGGTTGGCAAGACTCGATCATAAGGAGGGGGACCTTTTACAACTTGCAACATTCCAAATAGATAAATGTATTTATATAACATAAGCTCCCCTACAAACTCTTTTCTTTTATAAAAATCGGATGGAATAAATATATAGGGGTTATTGGATTTTTAATAATATGAATTAAGCTCTATTGGCGGATAATAATACGAATTCATGAATTTCCTTACAATAATACGAATTCGTCACTTAGGTGTAAAAAATGATACACCGTTAGTTTTTCACTAACGGTGTTAATTTTTTCTGACTGGACTGATGACGTGTCATGCCACGTGGCATGTTTAACCATTTTTTTAAAGGGTTATTGGATTTTAATAATATGAATTAAGCTCTATTGGCGGATAATAATACGAATTCAGGAATTTCTCTACAATAATACGAATTCGTCACTTAGGTGTCAAAAATGATACACCGTTAGTTTTTCACTAACGGTGTTAAGTTTTGCTGACGTGGACTGATGACGTGGCATGTTTAACTAGGTTTTTAAAATGAGGGACTATTTCTGTAATACCTTCAAAAATGTGGGGTTAATATAAAAAAAAGAAAAAAAACCTAAAAATCTAATCATCGTCTTCCTCTGGCCACCACCGACAAACAGGTTATGGTGGTGGCCAGAGGACGAGTTTGTCGGAGCCGAATAATGGGGCGGTGGTGGCGGATTCCGGTGGTCACCGACAAACAGGTTATGGTGGTGCCGGCGAACAGGTTATGGTGGTGGCAAGGATGAGGAAGACGATGATTAGATTTTTAGGTTTTTTTTTCTTTTTTTATATTAACCCCACATTTTTGAAGGTATTACAGAAATAGTCCCTCATTTTAAAAACCTAGTTAAACATGCCACGTCATCAGTCCACGTCAGCAAAACTTAACACCGTTAGTGAAAAACTAACGGTGTATCATTTTTGACACCTAAGTGACGAATTCGTATTATTGTAGAGAAATTCCTGAATTCGTATTATTATCCGCCAATAGAGCTTAATTCATATTATTAAAATCCAATAACCCTTTAAAAAATTGGTTAAACATGCCACGTGGCATGACACGTCATCAGTCCAGTCAGCCAAAATTAACACCGTTAGTGAAAAACTAACGGTGTATCATTTTTTACACCTAAGTGACGAATTCGTATTATTGTAAGGAAATTCCTGAATTCGTATTATTATCCGCCAATAGAGCTTAATTCATATTATTAAAATCCAATAACCCAATATATAGTAGGGTATTTGGTTACATACTTATTCACATTTACTTGCAAAATACTAGAAAGGTACCATGTATGTCTAATCAAACTCACTTCATCTTTCCAACATCAATTTTAACATGCGTGAAGAAATGAATTTAAATTTCAGTTTTGACCATTATTGTAAGACCACCCACATCGGTGGTATTTAGAAGCGTATGTACGTACGTACGGCGTACGTCACTGATGTGGCGTACGTACGTACGCGTGTACGTACTTCCCCACATACAGCCATGTACCGAGAATAGTGAGGCCCCCTTTTTCTTTTTCCTTTTTTCTTTTATTCTTATTAGTAATAAGAAAAAGTTACATATTTTGACCTTTAACTATGCCTACTTTGCATCTTTTAACCTTTATCTTTTTTTGTTACATTGTGTGTCCTTTAACTTTTTTATGTTACATCCTATGTCCTTTCTAACGGATTCTGTTAACTAGTGTCGTTAACTCCATCACGTGGTAATCACGTGAGGGGTAAAACAGTCTTTTCCCTTATTTCTTTTTTAATCTCATTTATTTAATTTCCCTCATTTATTATAACCTAACCCTAAATCAAAGACGGTCCTTTATCTTTGTCGAATCAATAACTCAGGCCCTTTACAGTTTGATCGATCGCTCTGAAGAACACCCCCAAACTTGAACAAGTTGTCACCGAAATTCGATTCCGGTGGCGTGATGGTTGAGGAAAACGATGATGCTCTGCTACTTCGAAAGGCAGTGACTCAATCAGACATAGATACCATATACGGTAAGCCATCTCCAACCTCTGAACATTACTAAATTTTTTGAATTTTTGCTGAGAAATTGTTAAATTGTGAATGTAGGTTCCGGTTATGAGACTCTATTCTCCATCAAGTTACACCATGGTGGGAGCTTCACAAAATTTCCTTCCCGTCGATATGTCAAAGGCAAAATTGATTTTGTTGACATGATAGATGTTGATAGATTCTCTGTACACGACTTGGATGATGTAATGTTGAGGTTAGGATACACAAGTAATGAAGCTATATACTATCACTTTCTTCAACCAGGTAAGTGTTTGGATTATGGGCTTCATGCCCTAAGTTGTGATTCTGATGTGCTTAAAATGACAATTAATGTCCCCCAACGTAGGTTGATTTCTGTTTACACTGAACATGGTACTTCAAAATTACCAATTGTTAGCCAATCACATATAAGAATAGAAGAAATGGGAGAGGATGATCATAATATAGCTTGTAAGACAACTGTTTCAAACATGACTGGTAGAAAAAAAATCCAATTTAAGGTTGTTGGAATGGGATGATCATAGTGAGGCAGGTAAGACATCACTTGAAGATATCCAATTTGATATAGATGGTGACCATGAGAATGAGGTTGAGGAGGATGAGAATGATGAGAATGAGAATGAGGTTGAGGAGCATGAGAATGATGAGAATCAGAATGAGGTTGAGGAGCATGAGAATGATGAGAATGACAATGAGGTTGAGGAGCATGAGAATGATAATGAGGTTGAGGGTAATGAGGTTGAGGAGAATGAGCATGATGAGAATGGCAATGAGGTTGAGGAGCATGAGAATGACAATGAGGTTGAGGGTAATGAGGATGAGGAGAATGATGTTGAGGAGAATGAGGTTGAGGTTAATGAGGTTGAGGAGAATGAGGATGAGGAGAATGATGTTGAAGTTAATGAGGTCGATGAACATGAAAATGAGGTTGATGAACATGAGAATGTGGGATCAATACAGTCTGATAACAATGATCAAGACAGTGACTATATTGTTGATGATGATAACAACATGTGTGATTATGATGTAGATATGAGAGATTTTAAATTACATGTTGACTCAGATGTGGATGAGACATTAGATGAGGTTGATGGTGATGATGATCTTGAGGATGAGATATTGGATAATGACACTTTTGAAGATATTGATGAGAATGGCAGACAAACCAGAGTTAGGGATGTTAATTCTGGATCTATACAGTTTTACATAGGTCAAGTGTTTGGGACAAAGGAGGAGTGTAAGCAACTGATTAGGGATCATTCAGTAGAATCAAGAAGGAACATAAGAATAATTAAAGATGAAGATGACATAGTTAGGGCAATCTGTAAAGGTAGTTTGGGTGAAGTTAGAACAGGTTCTTCCACTAAGTTGCCAGTAGAGGATGTTAAGGGTGTTGCATTGCAGGTTGAAAAAAGTCAAGGGGCTATTTTGACAAATCAGAAAGGTAAGGGTGTAATTTCACAAAAAGACAAGGGTAAAGGAAAAGAATCTTTAAGAGATCTTGGTGGGAGGGGAAAAAGGGCAGATCCAACTCAGCACCAATGCCCTTGGGTCCTACTTCTTTCAAAAGATAAAGAAAGTGACACTTGGGAGATAAGGACCTTGGTAGTTGAACATAATTGTCTGCCATTAAGGTCCTTATATTCCTGTACATCTTCCTATATTTCAAAGAAAATTCTGGATCAAGTTGCTGAGAATCCAACTATTCCTGTTAAAGTTGTTCAGGAACAGATGCAAAGGGAGCTACAACTTAGGATTTCTAGGATGAAGGCATACAGAGCAAAGGCCATGGCTAAAGAACAAGTACAGGGAGATTACAGAGCACAATATTCACTGTTGAGGGATTATGTTCATGAACTTAAATCTAAAAATCCTGGAACTACTGTGAAGATTGAGGTTGAACCAGTGGCAGATCCATCACAGGAAACAAGAAGGTTCAAGAGGATCTACATTTGCTTGGGTGCTCTAAAAAAGGGGTTTAAAGCTATTGGAAAGGATCTTCTTGGTTTGGATGGAGCTTTCATGAAGGGTCCTTACCCAGGTCAGATCTTAAGTGTAGTAGGTATAGACCCAAACAATGGTATCTACCCTGTTTGTTATGCAATTGTAGAGGCTGAGACCTTAGATTCTTGGACATGGTTTCTTAAATGTTTGGGAGATGATATATGCTTGTCTCAAAATTCCAATTTTACATTTGTTAGTGACAGGCAAAAGGTATGTACTGTCTTACATTTACAAATTGATACATATACTACCTATTTGTTACTAACTTTAAATTTGTGGTTATGTATTGTATAAACAGGGATTACTACCTGCAATGGCCAAGGTGTTCCCAACAGCTGAGCATAGGTTCTGCCTTAGACACATTCATGAGAATTTTAAGATGACATTTAGAGGTCAGCTGTATAAGGATATCCTCTGGAAATTGGCTACATCAACCACTGTTGTAAAATTCAAGAATAGAATGAATGAGTTGAAGAAGCTTAACCCAGATGCACATCAGTGGCTGTCTAACATTCCACCTGAGCATTGGTCAAGATCACATTTCACTGGTAAGGATATATTTACTAAACTATTTATACAAAGTAAGCAGTGTTTGACTAACATTGGTTCAACAGGAAGGGCATTGTCTGATGTGTTACTGAACAATATGTGTGAGGTGTTTAATAGGAAGATATCAGAGGGAAGAGACAAGCCAATCATCTCAGCACTTGAGTTTATTAGAGAGTACCTCATGAGGAGGATTGTAACTGTTTTGAAGCATATTGAAAGGAGTGAGGGGCTGCTTACACCAACTATCAGCAGGTTGTTTGAACAGATTAAGACTGATGCTGGTAACTATGTAGTCAGTTGGAATGGAGGTGATCAATACCAGGTTAGTTGCCAACATGATCAGGTAGTGGTGGATCTAGGTGAAAAGTGGTGTGCTTGCAGGAGATGGGAACTAACAGGTATACGATGTAGACATGCTGTTGCTGCAATATGGGATAAACATGATCATAATGAAGATGTCAGTCACCTACTTAGTTGGGTGAATCCAATTTACACTATTAAGAGATGGAAGGAGGTTTACAGTCATAGGATTAACCCACTAAATGGAAGGGCTTTGTGGGAAAAGGTTGAGGTACCTACAACATTGACACCACCTACACATCACAACCAAGTTGGGAGGCCAAAAAAGGTAAGGAAGAGATCTGCTGGTGAAATGGATAACAGGAACTGTTCTGGAAAGAAGTCAAAGAAAAATATGATCATCACATGTGGCAAATGTGGGAACAAGGGTCATGATCAAAGAACTTGCAAAGGACAAGGTGGTGAGAGTTCATAAGCCAAGAAAACAAAAGGAGGATCTACTGGTGCAAAGGTGGGAGTTAACAAGGTGGTGCAATCTGTTGGTGAGAGTTCACATAGTGGTCCTGCTGCTACCCCACAAACTCAGGTAAGGGTGCCAAAACAGAATAGTTGTAGCATTTGTGGTGGTAAAGGTCATAACAAAAAGACTTGCAAAGCACAAGGTTAGGACAGCTTTAGGACAGCTTTTGGATGTAGTCAACATGTTATGTATTAGATGTTCTATTGTCTGTTTTTATGAAACAATGTATTGATATATTTAGATGTTGACCATGCCCACTATTGGCACATTTTGAACAATTATATGCTATCTATTCTATCCTAATGCTTAGTATTTTGATTTGGATGATGTAATATTGGCATGTTACTTTGGCTGTTACTTTGGTTTGAATAGGTTATTTGCATGTTATTTGGCATCCTTTTCAAATTTTTAACAGGTTATTTGAACATCCTTTGGTTTGGTTTGGATGATGTTTCATGATGTAATTTGGCATCATGAATACCATGTTATTTGGCATCCCACAAAAACTATATTTCAACAAAAAATTACATTTCAACAACTTGAATCTTTGTCCACAAAACAACTGATTTTCATTACAACTGATTTCATTACAACTGATACATATCATTAGAGTTCAAACTACCATACTAAATTTCATTTCAGAATTTCATAAAGGCAAATACAAACACAATGAAACACACCCAACTAAAAATCAAACATTTCTTTAGGTATTCGGATCTGATTTCAGAAACCTTCAATTAAAATTGTAGCATGTTCTTCTCATTTATCAAGGCAGGGACTACATCAAAGCATCTTTGACACCTTTCTGGATCAATCCAAACAAAAAATCCACATCCGGCTGCCTGATTTAAGATAAAAGATACATGAATTTGGGGATCTAAGAAATTAGGGCTGGATACATAAACTATACATATTTACCTTGTAACACCCGAGTTGATATTTTACTTATAGACGTTTAAACGTTAATGATATGTTTGGTCCCAGAAAAAGCTTTTACAAAATAAGTGGTGCATAAGTGTCAGTTATCCAAATTCAGACTACCAATTAACATTCTTGACTAACTATTTCAAACCGACGACCACATTTACAAAAGAGCAAATCTTATTTAGGTAAAACACTAAGTTCTTCGTCGAGCGTTCGGTTCTTGAGCTTCCATAGGACATCCATTTATGCAGGCCGCTTTCCTGCGTTTCCCCAACACCATTAGATATTGTATAATAAAATAGAGTTAATTGGGATACATTAAAATGCACAAAACAACAAAAATCAAAGTTGGGAGGGGAGGGTCCACCGTAAGCTACGGTGCTACCGTAAGCTACGGTGGCCCTGGCTACCTTACGGTGGCTGGATGCTGGCCCACAGTGACAATTTTGTGCCTGTGGCCACCGTAAGCTACGGTGGCTACAGGTCAAGTGGCCCTTTTTCGTGCATTTTTAAGCCATAATCACACACGGGCAACCTTGATTCGCCCGTAGGGCCTGCAACCATTCAAAGTTAATTACCGAACCATATTCACAGCTTATGAGGTGCCACCATGCCCCGAGGGCATGGTTCACACATCGTATTTTTATCCAACTTCCACCCGTTTGACCCGTTTGTCTCGTCATACAACGTTATAATCCAAGTGATATGCCAAAGCCAAACTTAACCAATGGCGACCTGTCCAAACATGTATCCCTACACACTTTGCTAAATGTTATGATTTACATTATAGGAACCATTGTAGTCATCAACGGTGCTTTGTACCCACGCTTGTGATTCCATTGAACCCGTTGGTCACAACACCACTTGATGGACTCATCAAGGCCCTTATAACACTTTTAAATCTCGGTTAGCCTTCACCAATATTATATAAGGTTATCATGGATCATAACACGTAAGGCGTAAGAACACGTTACCTCGAGAGTTTGAGCTTCCACTACCTCCGGCGTGGGTTAGATGATCACCACCTTCTCCTTGGTTGCCTATTTAGTCCACACACAAGTTAGGACCCTTACATTATAACCAATTGACCATGTTTTTATGGTATACATGACATTACATATTCAACTACTATTTAGCATGCTATCAGGTTTCATTAACAAGACTTCTCATGCACAAAACACATTAGACACTTAGGAAGTTTATCAATTTACCCGATACATCAACATTTACATTTCCAATGGATCAAGCAAAACACACAATGTATCACTTGCATATGAACATCAAATTTAGTAAGTACACTACCTATGATCAATTAAGTATGAATCACAACAATTTTGTTGTCTAGTCATATGTAGGTGTCATCTAGGCATTTCATCGAGCACTTGGTGTGCATTCCTATTTACATACCCCAAATTTATTCACATGAACTCCCTATCAACCCAATTGCAAGGTTTAGGTGAATACACCCCTAACCTATCAGAGTTTCATTAAATAGCAACAATATTAAGTTCCAATCTTCATGGTTGAGGTCAAATTCAAGGCCTTTCCAAGTGTTTAGCAACATGCAAGTTTCAAGTAGGTAAATTGGTGACTACTAGACCAATTACTAGGCTATTTGGTTTTCCAAACAACATACAACATTCCTAACACCTTAGGATCATGAATCAACACTAATTTCACAGATTTGGGGGTCAAATTTTCGACCCACTACATGCAGCCATGGGAGAGCTTACCTACAAGCTTCCTCTAAGTGGGTGAGGCTTGAAAATCCTTCCAATACTTGAGATTTAGGGTCAATTTCGCAGCTTGGGGCTTGATTTTGCAGAATTTGGGAGATGGAAGGAATGGAGAGGAGTTGGGTGGAGGTGCAGATCGCATTCTGCGATCTCCCCCTTCCTCCTCTCTATTTTGTTTAGCCAATTTCCATATTTACACATCAGGCCCCTCTAGTTTTAGATTTGGTTTATTTTCCAACTAAACCTCACTATTACACAATTAACCCCCAAGGTATTCTACATGGAAATATACTAATCATGCTAGATCACAATTTGGCCACGTAACACAATATTATCTAACGTTAACGGAATATTCACATAATTAAAATTCGGGATGTTACAACTCCACCCCCCTTAAAGGAGTTTCGTCCCCGAAACAAAATTTACGTACCGAATAGGTGAGGATAGTATAGTCGTATGTCTTCCTCCTGCTCCCAAGTTAGGCCCGAGCCCTTCCGGTGCTCCCACTTGACCAACACTTGGCTCAATTCCTTGTTTCTCAACTTTTTCACCTTGTGATCCAAGATCGCGATAGGTGTTTCCACATAATTTAATTTGTCATCGATTACTAAATCTTCTAGTGGCACGTACGCACTTTCATCGGCTAGGCACTTTCGCAAGTAGGACACATGGAAGGTATTGTGTATGGCACTCAACTCCTCCGGCAACTCGAGTTGATATGCCACTTCTCCCACTCTAGCCAATATCCTAAACGGTCCGATGAACCTAGGACTCAACTTTCCCCGTTTACGGAATCGTATAATGCCCTTCCACGGGGATACCTTCAACATCACAAAGTCACCCTCTTGGAACTCAATGGGTCTCCTTCTTTTGTCGGCATACGATTTTTGCCTATCTTGAGCCGCCTTAAGCCTTGCCCTTATCATATCGATCTTTCGGGATGTTAGATCGACCACATCCTTGCTTGCAAGCTCTCGTTGACCCACCTCACCCCAACACACGGGTGTTCTACATTTCCTACCATAAAGCATCTCATACGGGGGCATCCCAATGCTAGCATGGTAGCTATTATTGTATGAAAACTCCACGAGAGGAAGGTGACGATCCCAACTTCCGCCAAAATCGATTACACATGCTCTAAGCATGTCTTCAAGAGTTTGGATCGTCCTCTCGCTTTGCCCATCCGTTTGCGGATGGTATGCCGTGCTTAACAACAATCTTGTGCCCATTTTGGTTTGGAAGTCCCTCCAAAACTGGGAGGTAAATCGGGTGTCCCGATCCGACACAATAGACACCGGTATACCGTGTCGGGACACTATCTCCTTCACATAAACATCAGCCATCTTCTCCGAAGTGTAGGTCTCGCATATAGGTATGAAATGGGCACTTTTCGTTAGTCTATCCACCACTATCCAAATCGCGTCGTGACCCCTAACCGTTTTTGGCAATTTGGTTAGCAAATCCATGGTTATATGCTCCCATTTCCACTCTGGGATGTCCAACGGTTGCAATTTCCCGTATGGTTTCTGATGCTCGGCCTTAACCTGCATACAAGTTAGGCACTTACTCACGTATTTGACTATATCCCGCTTCATGCCGGGCCACCAATACTCACGTTTCAAGTCATGATACATCTTGGTGGTTCCAGGATGTACCGAATACCGGGACTTATGGGCTGCATCTAGAAGAAGTAGTTTTACATTGCAAGTGTTAGGAACCCAAATTCGACCGAATCGAGTCCTAATTCCACTACTCTCTTCTACCAAGTTTTTCACTTGGCCCACAATTCTTTCTGTCTTCAGATTTCCCCCTTTGATAGCTTCAGTTTGTGCTTCTTTGATCTTGGTGATCAGATCCGAAGTCACCACAATTTTCATTGACCGTACCTTGATTGGGGCATAATCCCCTTTTCGACTCAAGGCATCAGCTACCACATTAGCCTTTCCGGGATGGTAATGGATTTCACAATCGTAGTCCGTTATCGTTTCCAACCACCTCCTTTGCCTCATGTTTAACTCCTTCTGTTCGAAGAAGTACTTAAGGCTTTTATGATTCGTGTAAATAGTGCATTTTACACCATAAAGGTAATGCCTCCATATCTTCAATGCGAAAATCACGGCCGCAAGTTCCAAGTCGTGGGTGGGGTAGTTCGACTCATGTTTCTTCAACTGTTTAGAAGCATACTCTATTACTCTGCCCCGTTGCATTAAAACACAACCGAGACCCTTCAGTGATGCATCAGAGTATACCACCAAGTCATCGGTGCCCTCCAGAAGGGTTAAGACCGGTGCTTGGGTCAACTCTCGTTTAAGGCTCTGGAAGGCCTCTTCTTGCTCATTTCCCCACGCAAACTTAGCATCCTTTTTAGTTAATTTCGTCATTGGGAGCGCCATCCTCGAGAAGTTCTGAATGAACCGTCGGTAGTAGCCTGCTAAGCCGAGGAAACTTCGGACCTCGGTCGGGTTCCTCGGACGTTCCCAACTTGTTATCGCTTCTATTTTAGCCGGGTCTACCATGATCCCCTCGGCTCCAATGACATGGCCCAAGAATTGAACTTCTTGCAACCAAAATGCACATTTGGAGAATTTCGCATATAACTTCTCCATTCTCAACTTCTCGAGTACTTCTCACAAGTGTTCGGCATGTTCCGCTTCACTTCGAGAGTAAATCAGTATGTCGTCTATAAATACGATCACCGACCTATCCAGCATGGGCCGACACACGCGGTTCATGAGGTCCATGAAAGCCGCAGGCGCATTGGTGAGCCCAAAGGACATCACCGTGAACTCGTAATGCCCGTACCTTGTTCTGAAGGCGGTTTTGGGGATATCTTCTTCCTTCACCTTCAATTGGTGATACCCCGATCTTAGATCGATCTTTGAAAACCATTTTGCCCCTTGCAATTGGTCGAATAAGTCGTCGATCCGAGGCAATGGATATCGGTTCTTCACCGTGAGCTTGTTTAACTCACGGTAGTCTATACACAAGCGCATACTCCCGTCTTTCTTCTTCACGAACAATACCGGGGCTACCCAAGGTGAGACACTTGAGCGGATAAACCCCTTGTCTAAGAGTTCTTGGAGTTGCACCATCAACTCTTGCAACTCGGATGGTGCAAGACGATACGGCGCCTTGGCCACCGGTTTAGCCCCGGGTACCAAGTCAATCCGAAATTCCACCTCTCGGTCGGGGGGTATTCCCGGTAGATCATCCGGGAACACATCTTTGTACTCGCACACCACCGGTATATCATCCATAGATGGACCTTGTTCACGGCTATCGGTGACTACAGCAAGATATGCCTTGCATCCTTGTAGTAAATACTTCCTCGCTTTATGAAATGAGCATAATTCTGGGAGATCTCGTGTCTCGCCATAGATAGTGACTTGGTTCCCGCTTGGTGAGGTGATTTTTATAGCCTTTCGATCGCATATCACCTTTGCATGATTACGGGACAACCAATCCATGCCCACCACCACCTTGAATTCTCTCATCGCCATGGGAATGAGGTCAATTGGGTAATCCTCGTTGGCGATAGAGATTTTGCACTCCCGACATACATCATAAACAAGTATAGATTTATCATTAGCAACTTCTACCTCTAAGGGTACACGTAATTTGTTAATTATAAAAGAAGGGTGCTTGGCAAAATCATAGGACACAAAGGACCTATTAGCACCAGTATCAAACAATGTATGTGCAGGTATTGAATTAACTAAAAATGTACCTGCCACAACATTCGGATCAGCTTTGGCCTCTTCGGCCGTCAATTGGAAGGCTCTTGCAGGAGCCTTTTGGGATTCAGCTTTCATCCCCGGCCTAGCCCCCTCACTCCTGGGCTTTGGGCATTCAGACTTTCTATGTCCCGTTTGGTAGCAGTTGGAACACCGTATAACTTCTGAAGGGCAGTTTGAGACACCATGTCCCTTCTTCCCACAATTTAGGCATGGGCGGTCCTTGAACAAGCATTCGCCCGAGTGGCCCTTGTTGCAAATCTTACATTTTGAGCTACCACCCTTAGAGTCTTTCTTCTTGGGTGATTCCCCCACTTTCTGCTTCTTTGGGGGATTAGGATTTCCGCCCCTTGAACTGGCCCTTTCCAAGGCTTCTTTCTTTTTCAAGTCAAGTTCCCGTGCCCGGGCAGCATTGATCATTTCCTCAACGGATTTGAATCCGCCGAGGGGCACAAATTCTTTGATGTTCTGCTTCAGCATGTTACGGTAGAAGAACATCCTCGTCTCTTCATTGGGTAAAACATCCCCACAGAATTTGACTCGGTCAAGGTACTCCCCCGTTATTTCATCTACCGACTGATGTTCCCCTTGTTCCAGCTTGAGGAATTCATGTTTCAGTTCATTCACTTTGGACGGTGGGCAGTGGTGTTCGGTGAACAAACCCTTGAATTCTTCCCACGTTATAGCATTAACCAACACCTCCCCCTTTTCTTGACATTTTGCATCCCACCAATCCTTTGCCCGGTCTGCGAGTAAGCCCGTGGCAAAGATCACCTTGTCCTCCGGTTCACAACGAACCCTTCGGAACACAGATTCAACATTTATAATCCAACGGTGGCACGCTATCGGATCGACTTCTCCAATATATTGAGGAGGGTGGCAAGCAACAAAGTCCTTAAACGAGCATCTCCTCTTGGACTTTCCTTTCTCCCCTTGATTGAGGAGAGCGGCTTTCAATTCATCAAAGTTTTCATTCATGGTTTTGAGTAGGTCCACTTGCATAGTGTGGACATAGTCGGGGAGAGCCGCGTTAATTGCAGTCCCCACTTCCTTGGCAATTTGGGCCCTCAGTTCAGCCCTTCTTTGCTCTTCCGCGAGAGCTTTAGCGTTTGGATCAGCCATTTATCTACATATATAGAGATAATGTGACACCCGAGAATTTCAAGGTTAACTTCCGTTAGACAAACCCGTTAGTTACGTTATAAGTGTTAACTTAGTAACTAATGCATAACTAGGCCGAATACGTCCACGACCTTTGGTTGATCACCGAACCCGTCCATATGTGTTATGTGTTCATCATTGATTGTCTTTATGTGCAATGTGATTTAAATACATGACTTATTATTGTGAATAGCATGGTTAATTGTAAATACTTGATTATGTGAAAATTGCCTAAATTTGGTAGTCAGCGAAACTACCGAGCGAAACTACAGATTCGCCCGGTAGCAGGCTAGACTGATCAATGTACCCGAGACCAGAGCTAGTTTCGCCTGGTCAGCGAAACTGCCAGCGAAACTAGCCTCTGATTTAAATAAACTTAATGAACCCTAGTAGCCTCATTTGCCTCATTTCACAACCAACACACACATACACTTCTCTGGAACCTGGTCAGCCAAGAATACCATCAAGAGACCAAGATCTTAGCCTCTAGACCACCACCTCATCTCGTCTATCGATTCTTGAACCAAACGTGAGTCCCAAAAACCTTTATTTATGTGTTTTCTATGTGTTTCTTTATAAAGTATGCTCAAACCTTCATGAAAACTTGTATGCTTCTGAGATAGTGCTTAGGGATGCTAGATCTACCATAAAGTCAGCAACTTTACGTTTAAAAACATACCATGATGATGATTTATGCTAGATTAGGTCATTTTAGGTTAAAATGTGCTTTTTGGAGATTTGATGATTAAAATGCATGTTAAACATGATAAAGCTGCTTGATTTATGTTGGTAAATGCCTATGGATGCTAGATAATGAATTGCATGTATGATCAGAAGCTGTTAGGTTGATTTTTAGGCAAATCCGTATGTTTTTCGCGACCAGCGAAACTGTCTGTTCTCTGGGCGAAACTAAGTAGCGAAATTATATCTCCTTCCAGCGACACTGACCAGCGAAACTATAGTGTCGCCGGGAACCTGACCAGACCAGCTCGAGCGAAACTATCGAGCGAAATACCTGAACGAAAGTTCAAACCAGTTTCCCTGCGAAACTAGGCTAGCGAAACTGCGTCAGCAGTTTCGGGCGAAACTAGCCTAGCGAAACTGCGTCACCGGGCATTGCCTAGCGAAAGTGCTGCCCGTGCACCTAGCGAAACTGCCTAGCGAAACTGTGCTAGCGAAACTAAGACCTGACCTAAAAACCAAACTTGTGAAAATTGCTTAAGTGTTATGCCATGATGATACATGCTATGATTACTGATATGTATGAACCCATGATTTATGATCAACCATCGGTGTCGTGTGTCGTTATGTCGAGTCATAGTTCAAACGTGCTATGTTATGGGCCATAGTGACGTTAAGTTAAAGGTAGACACAACCTAACACCTAAGACCTTAATGTGATTACTAGGTCTTCGTTAGCAAACACAAATCGGATTAACAAGTGTAGCTGAGCAACCTAAGGTGAGTTTCACAAACCCTTTACTTGTGAGCCCGTTTGGGTCACAACGAACATACTAAACGAAAAACAACGCTGACAATTTGAGGTATTGCCTAATGGGGTACCTGTTATGGAAGTTGGAGTGTTTTATGGGGAACACTTGCAACTGTCCATCTTTGGGGTTTCAAATGAAATCCGGAACCAACTATCACAACTCTTAAACTCTTTTTGGGATTTCAGATGAAATCCAGAATAAACATTTTAATATGACTAGTGTAGGTTAAAGTCGAAACCAAATGATATCACATGATTTCTAAGGATGCTTTAAAACTTAAAGACCTCAACTTAGTACTGATGATCTGGAAAGCGAGGGGATGTTGGGTAGATCTACTGAGGGTTTGACAAACCCTGCTCCGCGGTACACAAATGTGTAGCCAACCGGCCGGGGGCCGAACGGAGTGCAATATCAGCCTGTTCTTAGTTGTGGACATCCCAGATGGGACACAACTGGAGGCACAAACCAACGGCAAACGCCGTACTCTGTTACGTCAGCTTTCAGCCCTAGTACGACTTCCTTAGTGCATGGAAACCGGATTAGCTACCCGCGATATCGGTTGACTGCTTTAACTCTTACATAACTAGTGCATATTCGATAATCAAACTCTTGGCAATGTTTTGCAAAACCATACTACTTATATATGTTGATACATACGATTATTGAGACTGGGCCAATGCATGTCATGCCCACCGTGAACTCACCAACCGTTAGGTTGACACTTGTGTGGTTTTCACTTTTGCAGATCGTTGAAGAGTATCCGTTGAAGGTTGGCATGGCACGCGAAGACTTTTACGTTCATTAAACTAAATTGGGAAATTGGAATTGAAATAACTATTTGTAAAGCACGTGGCTAGTGCTAAGATACTGATGTTTTTAAATTCCGCGGCGTATTTTGAAACTGTTTTATTATTGATGCTTGGACTTTACTCTGATTCATTTAGTATTTGTAACTAATGGTTGTGGTCCTGGTCTAGTCGCGCCCCTCAACGGTATAAACTCCGTTAGTGGTTATTTGGGGGTGTGACAGATAACAACATGTTAGCTCTGCATTTCAAGTTCCCTTTGCCTATAGCAAGGTTTATGTGATTAATTGGACAATTTCCAATCAACCTGACAGATTTATACGAGGTCCCTTGCCTTAGCATTAACCCGTTTCTATCCGTCCATGACATTTAACGTGATTCACGGTTCTAGTGTTTAACACTCTTCCGTGATCCCCAATATAATGGTCGTAATCTTTTTGGTAACCGACCCAATTTGGCAAACAAATTTCAAATTCTTATCCTACCAATGCTAAGGATAACGAAATACAAAATTCAACTAACCTGGATTCCCGCTCAAGCTCAAACCGAACGCTTAACCCGTATCTCGAGCTCGAGGTTTGAGTTCAAGCACTTCCGGTGTACTTGAACCCCTCAAACCACGGCTCTGATACCATCTGTAACAGCCCAGACCCGTCGCACCAAGATATTGTCCGCTTTGGCAGCCGGCATGCCCTCAGGCATCCGCCCCTCACGGATTTAAAACGCGTCTTGATAGGGGAGGTATCCACACCCTTATAAAGCGGTGTTTAGTTCTCCTCCCCACCAATGTGGGATGTTACAATCCTCCCCCCTTAGGGGACCAGCGTCCTCGCTGGCACACTGGCCGACGACTGGCTCTGGTACCAACTTGTAACACCCGAGTTGATATTTTACTTATAGACGTTTAAACGTTAATGATATGTTTGGTCCCAGAAAAAGCTTTTACAAAATAAGTGGTGCATAAGTGTCAGTTATCCAAATTCAGACTACCAATTAACATTCTTGACTAACTATTTCAAACCGACGACCACATTTACAAAAGAGCAAATCTTATTTAGGTAAAACACTAAGTTCTTCGTCGAGCGTTCGGTTCTTGAGCTTCCATAGGACATCCATTTATGCCGGCCGCTTTCCTGCGTTTCTCCAACACCATTAGATATTGTATAACAAAATAGAGTTAATTGGGATACATTAAAATGCACAAAACAACAAAAATCAAAGTTGGGAGGGGAGGGTCCACCGTAAGCTACGGTGCTACCGTAAGCTACGGTGGCCCTGGCTACCTTACGGTGGCTGGATGCTGGCCCACGGTGACAATTTTGTGCCTGTGGCCACCGTAAGCTACGGTGGTCACCGTAAGCTACGGTGGCTACAGGTCAAGTGGCCCTTTTTCGTGCATTTTTAAGCCATAATCACACACGGGCAACCTTGATTCGCCCGTAGGGCCTGTAACCATTCAAAGTTAATTACCGAACCATATTCACAGCTTATGAGGTGCCACCATGCCCCGAGGGCATGGTTCACACATCGGATTTTTATCCAACTTCCACCCGTTTGACCCGTTTGTCTCGTCATACAACGTTATAATCCAAGTGATATGCCAAAGCCAAACTTAACCAATGGCGACCTGTCCAAACATGTATCCCTACACACTTTGCTAAATGTTATGATTTACATTATAGGAACCATTGTAGTCATCAACGGTGCTTTGTACCCACGCTTGTGATTCCATTGAACCCGTTGGTCACAACACCACTTGATGGACTCATCAAGGCCCTTATAACACTTTTAAATCTCGGTTAGCCTTCACCAATATTATATAAGGTTATCATGGATCATAACACGTAAGGCGTAAGAACACGTTACCTCGAGAGTTTGAGCTTCCACTACCTCCGGCGTGGGTTAGATGATCACCACATTCTCCTTGGTTGCCTATTTAGTCCACACACAAGTTAGGACCCTTACATTATAACCAATTGACCATGTTTTTATGGTATACATGACATTACATATTCAACTACTATTTAGCATGCTATCAGGTTTCATTAACAAGACTTCTCATGCACAAAACACATTAGACACTTAGGAAGTTTATCAATTTACCCGATACATCAACATTTACATTTCCAATGGATCAAGCAAAACACACAATGTATCACTTGCATATGAACATCAAATTTAGTAAGTACACTACCTATGATCAATTAAGCATGAATCACAACAATTTTGTTGTCTAGTCATATGTAGGTGTCATCTAGGCATTTCATCGAGCACTTGGTGTGCATTCCTATTTACATACCCCAAATTCATTCACATGAACTCCCTATCAACCCAATTGCAAGGTTTAGGTGAATACACCCCTAACCTATCAGAGTTTCATTAAATAGCAACAATATTAAGTTCCAATCTTCATCGTTGAGGTCAAATTCAAGGCCATTCCAAGTGTTTAGCAACATGCAAGTTTCAAGTAGGTAAATTGGTAACCACTAGACCAATTACTAGGCTATTTGGTTTTCTAAACAACATACAACATTCCTAACACCGTAGGATCATGAATCAACACTAATTTCACAGATTTGGGGGTCAAATTTTCGACCCACTGCATGCAGCCATGGGAGAGCTTACCTACAAGCTTCCTCTAAGTGGGTGAGGCTTGAAAATCCTTCCAATACTTGAGATTTAGGGTCAATTTCGCAGCTTGGGGCTTGATTTTGCAGAATTTGGGAGATGGAAGGAATGGAGAGGAGTTGGGTGGAGGTGCAGATCGCATTCTGCGATCTCCCCCTTCCTCCTCTCTAATTTGTTTAGCCAATTTCCATATTTACACATCAGGCCCCTCTAGTTTTAGATTTGGTTTATTTTCCAACTAAACCTCACTATTACACAATTAACCCCCAAGGTATTCTACATGGAAATATACTAATCATGCTAGATCACAATTTGGCCACGTAACACAATATTATATAACGGCTAGTTTTTTAATATAAAATATTAATAACGGCTAGTTTTTTTGTCTTCTTCATAACGGCTAGTTTTTCATCACTACTATAAATAAATATTTATTTATTTATTTATTTTATTAAAAAAATATTATTTTAATTATGTCGATAAGTTTTTTTTAAATATTAAAATATACCTTAAATAAAAGAATTAATTTGTTAACTAGTTTTTAAAATAAAGATTAAATAAAATGGTGATGTGGAAATAAAAGGTGGTATGTGGGGAAGTACTTGATGTGGAAAAAAAGTGGGTTTTGTGGTATGTGGAAAGTACATGATGTGGCATGCTGACTGAACCAAAAAGGTGGTATGTGGGATGTTATTGATGTGGGTGGTCTAACAACCGTCAATGTTTATCACATCATAGTTGTTATCATATTAGTTTTTATATATAAAACCTTTTTTAAGGGCAATTTCATAAACCAGAAGAAAACCCTCAAACAAGAAGCTAGGCAGGGAATACAGATGAACGGAAAAGAAACCCAATCCTTCCATTTAAGATCACCCCACTTTCCTCTATTTTTAACCCAGAGTAAACTAAGACACTTAATCTTATTGAACAAACATGCCACACTAGGTTTCTTTTTCTCGAAAATAACTCTGTTCCGGTTCTTCCATATGATCCAACAAGCCGTGAACACGATGAAATAAAGAACCATCTTCATCTTCCTATCCAGCGGGGCTTCTTCCACAACATAGAGCAAATCGGTGACATCGAAAGTAAAAAACCCGGGGACCCTACACCACCTAGCGATGTGATGCCACACTCTATCCACCACCGAACATCCCATCAATAAATGCGAAACTGATTCATCGACCTCTTCACAAAACGGACACTTCAAATTCTCCACCCGGATATTACGCCTCGCTAAAGCATCTCTTGTGGCAATTCTTCCCCGCATTGCTCTCCAAAAAAATATGTTGATTACCAGGGACGAGCTTGTTCCACGGCATAATAGGCCCACCGGGAGGCTGGCCCGAAACATTGATGATCCGACGGAGAGCCCCCACCGAAAAGGAGCCCGAAGAATCACCTTTCCAAACAAGACGCTCCCCCTCGAAAACCATCAGCTCCTTGAGATCCAAGGCAGCCCGATTGAAAAAATTTCTCCACTTTGGAGATATTCATCCATACTCCAGAAAAGCCCAACCAATTTGGGATCAAAGTGACCGGACCTCTGCACACATGGATACCCCTTATAACACGATTCCAAAGTTTGTTTTTATCATTGTGAAGACGCCAAACCCACTTTGCTAGAAGGCAATTATTAATAATCTCGAATGGGACCAAACCGAGACCGCCTTCTTCAATAGGTTTCTGGACATCATCTTTGCTAACCCAGTGGATACGAAACCGAGATTCCCTATCACCACCTCCCCATAAAAAATTGAGCTGAATGCTTTCGAGTCTCTTAAGGACTTTAATAGGGGCTTTATACAAGGAAAAATAATAAGAGGGAATTGAATCAAGAACCGAGCGAATAACAACAAGCCTTCCCCCGATGCTAAGATGCTTAGTTTTCCAACATGAATATAAAGCCTTATGTAGCCCTAATATACACAATCAATATAAGATTATTGAGTCAAGTTATTCTAAAAGTAGCTAAATCTAAGAAGGATAAAAAGAATCTGACGCAATTACATTTGTTAATTTTTTTTGGAACGGCGGAAATTTTATAAACAAAAAGCTCAATACGAGCTAAGAACAATTACATCGAAAGAAAAGGGTTATGGATCCACTTGACGTCACAACTAACATTCACTTTACTATTCCTATGAACGGACCAAGTGAAGGAATAATAGAAAATAAGACCAAACAATTCCCCGCTCCGAACTTTAGTAGGTTGAAAAATGTGAAGGTTCCTTAAACGCCAAATAACCCCACAAAACCGTGTATAGAATAGCAAGAAGAACATATTTCCTCTTCCTCGCACAATTGTGGTTCTCGATGGCATAATAATCAACGGAAGGCGGAGAAGGAGAAATCCAGTCAATGTCGAGCCAAGCACAAATCCGGTCCAGAGTTTTCACAAAAGTCAAACAATTGCCAAAAACATGGTTAACCGACTCCACATGAAGATTACAAAGAGGACAGAGAATAGAAGAGATCTCGAGATCCCTCTAGGAAAGTTTAAGACACATGGGAAGCCGATCAAGAAAAAGCCTCCGAACAAATATATTAACCTTCTTAGGAACAAAACGAATCCATCTAGTCTCGAAATCAGCCATGGGGAGATAACCACGGTCAATACGGGTACGAATGTCTCTGATGTGAGTATATTTTGTAATGGTTTCTCATAATTAATCATATAATTTTAATGGTTACAATATATTAATTCACATGATATATCCTACATTTTGTACTTGATGTGTTTTGAGTTTAATTGTCATAGGTTATGCATTTTGAGGTGTTTTAGAAGCATTGGTGACTAAAGGTGAAAAGACGCGAGCTTTGGAGGAATTAATCAAGCAAAATAAAGACAAAGTTGTGAATGTTCGGGAGTGCGGAATAGAGTTGTTGGGATTTGAAATAATTCACATGGGTCAAGGATTGAAGGAATGGGCTTTAAATATATCAAATTGGGTTTCGAAAGGAGATTGGGCTGAATTTGGACCATTCGGCCGCGTCTGATCAGATTTTGGGCCAAAACAGCGAAGCCCAGGACCCCCGGAGTGTCGCGAGGAAAACTTCCAAATCCCTCGCGACACGATCCGAGTCGATGTCGGCAGATTTTCAAGATTTTTGGTATTTGACGTATTTAAGCAGTTTTTAGGTTTTTTTCTAAAAGAACTTCGGTTGTAGCCGACCAGAACTCCCCAAAGACGAATTTCTTCATAGTTTTTCATGGTTTTCTTAGTTTTTAATCATTTGGAGATGTTTGTGATGTTCGGCTAAGACCCGGTGATTACCGACGGTGAACGGTTAGCGTTTTCTTTATCGTTCTCAGTTATTCTTTGTCTATTTCCTGACTCTATAAACATAGTGACGATGTTTGATTCATATGGATGTTCAATTTAATCTATTTATCTTGTGTTTTGGTTGCATATGTGCCCCCCGCTCCTGGACTACCTTTCATAGCATAGCCCTAGGACTATCTTTAGCACGTGTGTGATTTGAATGTTAGGTGAATAGATTTTACAATTTAACTTAGGGTTTGTGAATGTGTTTCGCTCTCCGCTCCCGGACTACCTTTCTAAGCATAGCTCCAGGACTATCTTGTGTTGCATGTGAATAGATCGTAGGTTGGATTGGGTTGAATTGATTAACTGAATAGGATTAGGAATTAGTTAACCGGGATCCTGAGGTTGTCACGTTTTAATTTTCTGTTTTCTAATTCAAATTAGCAGTAGTTTTCTTAGTAATTAATCCATTCAAATTAAACAGCCAAGAGGCAACTTTTTATATTTTCAGTATTTAGGTTAGTTTAGTTAATCTAGGTTAGTGACAGTAACTTAGGTTAGATTATTAGAGTCGCTAATAACCACCAACTCCCTTGGTTCGATACCCTAACTTACCACTACTGCAAATCTTAATTAAGTTGGGGATTTGTAACGGTCACGACAACCGTTATCAAATTGGCGCCGTTGCCGGGGAATCGTGCGCTTGTTTGTTAGTTGATTTAATTGTTTTTAATTTTTTTCTAAAAAATTCCAAAAATCCAAAAATAGTGTTTTATTTTCATTCCCTTCATTTTATTCTGTTTTAAAAAAAAAAATAATAAAAAAAAATAATAATAATAATAATTAAAAAATTCGGAATTTTACCTGCATCGTGTCGCGAGCCCCCACCCACAAGCCTCGCGACACGATAGGAGCCAATTGGACAGAAAGTTTTTCCAATTTTTGGCCCCCCAACTTTGTGTTTCGTTGCTTCTAACGTGTTCCTTGCAACCTCTAGAGCAGTGCTACGTGACCCGTTTGCTTTGTTTTGGCTGTTTTGCAGGTTTGTGCAAGTTTTATGCATACTAGGCATTCACAAAAGCAATCACCGTTAATCTACAATCCAGAAATTGAACGTACGGCTCGGCAGAACCGAGCAGAGCAAAGAAGCAGGAGAAACATGGAGAACCAGCCACAAAACCAACAACAGCCAGTAATTCCACCTCAAATTGACCCCAATCTCCAAAACCAACCACAAGACCCGCAAGTTCAGCCACAAAACCCACAAAATGATCCAGCCTTTCAGAGACAACCATATCCAAACCTTGAAGACCCGCTCAACGGGCGACCAAACTCACACCACTCAGCTCGGTCGTCACATCATGACGCAGAAGACCTCCGTTACAGAGGTCAACCCCCGATTCCACCACCACAGCAACCACCACAACAACCACCCCTATTTCGCCGTGCACCACAACAACCACCCCCTCAACAATTCTACCCTGCCAACCAGGCCAATGTTTGGCAAAACCCGATGTTCGATCAGCAAAGGTACGGGTATGGAGCTGCAGACAATGGAGGACAGCAAGATTGGCAGCAACAGGACGAACAGTGGGACCAAGAGTGGTACGAGCCTGATGAAGACAATGGGTACCCAGTTAGAGGTCAACCGGAGGTGTTAGCTAACCCACGACGACAACAACCTCCGGTTCACCCTCAACCAGTGCGTCAGAATCAACCTCCAAGGGGTGTACCTTATGTCCCTAATAATCAAGGGAGGAATCAAGTTCACATGGAAGGAGGCGTACCGAGGATAGTGACACCAGCCCGAGCACAAGGAGTTGAGAGCCATTTCAAGCCGATCATTATGCCAAGTTCATCAGCAGTTGTAACTCCGGTCTCCCAGAACAATAGGGCATTTGAAGTGAAACCTCAATACTTGGGGTTTTTGCCGGACTTTTATGGGAAGAGGACGGAGGAGCCTTACCTTCACATAAAATCGTTTGAATCTACTTGCAGCACAATCGGCGCAACAGGTTTCACAACTGACGATGTTAAACTGATGATGTTCTCTTTTACACTCAAGGATCGCGCCCGCCGGTGGTTTGATAGTTTACCCGCCGCAAGCATCCATACATGGGCGGAGTTGCAAGAAGCGTTCTTGGATGAGTATTATCCAATGAGCAAGACCAGTGAGGGCAGAGCAGCCATCCGAGGCTTCCAACAATCATCAGGGGAGCCTTTTCATGAAGCTTTTACTAGATTTAAAGAACTTTTACGAAAATGTCCTCATCATGGTTTTGAAATGTGGGATCTAATTCATTGTTTTTATGATGGTTTATTGCAGGATGATGCTCGGGATTTACTTTCGATAAGCAACGGAACGTTTCTCACAAATCCGGAAGCAGATGATTGGGCTCACCTGGAGCGTTTGTCTACAACATCAAGGAGACATGCCCAATCCGCTAGAAGACCAAAAGCAGCACTAAAAGCAGTGGATTACGGTGTGGAAGAGAAGTATGAGAGCTTGGAGAAGAAGTGTGCCTTATTGGAGAAACAATTAACACAACTCAGTGTCGGTGGTGGTAGTGAAGAAGCGAAGGCAGCATCATTATTTGTCGTTTGTGCAACATGCAGCGAGTTGGGACACTATGCGAATCAGTGTCCTACTTTGGGTAGCGGGCAGGAGGATGTGAGCTATGTTCAAGGGAAACCATTCGATTTCAACTCTAACACATATCATCCGAACATGCGAAATCATCCAAACTTCAGGTATGGTAATGCGAACAATCAATTGAATCCTGACTTTCAAAGTTCTTATGTGCAGGGTGGAGGACAACAATACCAGCAGTCCCAGAATCGTCAAGGAAACAACTCGGGAGGCTACCAACGGAATAACTACAATCAAGGTGGGGATCAGCAACAACGCAATTATCAGCAGAACCAACCGAAGCAAGATGATGGCCTTGGAGCACAATTGACAAGCATTATGGGGTCACTCAAGGGTTTAGAAAGGAAGCTCGAGATTCAAGACAAAAATCATGAAGCTTTGGCCAAGCAAGTGGGCCAATTGGCAGCCGAGTCATCAAAACGAGATCATGGTAAGCTGCCGAGTGACACTGATATCAACCCGCGACATCAAGCCTCCACCTCGGGTGCTAAAAATGTTCGAGGGGTACCAATTAGTGCAATAAATATAGTGGAGGATGGTGAAGAATCCGAAGGTGAGGAGGAGTTTGAGGAGTTGAAAACGCCATACATTCCGGTGCAAATTGGATACTTTAAAACCAACAAGGCGTTGTTGGATTTTGGCGCATCGGTCAGTGTTTTACCCAGCAGTGTTGTTGATGAGTATGAGTTAGGAGACTTGCAGGAAGTGAAAACAAAAGTGGTGTTTGCGGATGGGTCGACAAAGAGGCCTAGAGGTATGTTGACGGGTCTAGCGGTTAAAGTTGGTGATTTCTATTTTCCTGAGGATTTTCTAGTTGTCGATTATGAAGAAACGGGACACCAACCGAAAGTGATTCTGGGGCGACCATTCCTCGCGACTGCGAATACGCAAATTGATTGTAAAACCAACACATGCACCATGAAATTTGGTAACCGTTTATTGCATTTAAATTTGTTTAATTCTATTTTTAATTATTCAGTTATTAAATCTATTCCAAAACTCTTTGCTACTAATGAGTGTCCTCCTTGTGGTAACGAGGAGGATATAATGGAAGGTGGTGCTTTGTTTGATAGGATTGAAGAAATGGAAGTGGTTAATTCCAAGTGTGGGGATACTGGTGACCCGGTAAGTGAGATTACCTCGGTTGAACAGAAGGAGGTAAGGCGTGGTCACAAGGACAAGGAGAAGGTATCCAAGTCCACCGAACAGACAAAGGGTAATGTGAAGCATGACCAAACTAGCTTGGATGGTCGAGGGTCGATGAAGGTGGAACTTGATGAAGGTGAAGGGATTCGCAATAAGAAAGGGAAGTGTATTCAAAATCCTTGCACCGTGGTTAAGCGTGAAGCTAGGCATGTGTTCCAGCCTCCATAATGAAGAGTAGTACCGTCTGGCTGAAGACGTTAAACTTAGCGCTAAACGGGAGGCAACCCGAGTTTTGCGTTTTGTTTTATTTTGTTCATTTTCCTTGTTTTCTTTGTTTTCTTTTAATTAGTTGTCGTTTCAGGAGTTCGAGAGGCATGGAGAAGCTGGTGGCAGCAGAACAGAGACACTCCAAGGTGTCGGGGGGTGGTGTAAAAGAGAAAACGCACGAAGTGGTCAAGCATACAAGTAATTTTTCGCGTTTCCTGCTGCTGTAGATCACATCGTGGCGCGAGGGTTGAGGATTCCTCCTCGCGCCACGACGCGCGTCTTCTTCGATTAAGGATACCCAATTTGGGGAGCGTGCCGCGAAGCTTATCATCGCAAGGCCTCGCGACACGATCCGGGCCACAGCACTTTTCGGAATGCAGTTTGCGTTGACACGACTTTCGAGGAGCTTTCATGAAAATCTCAGGGGAGTCTGTTCCAACTTTTGTTTTATTTTTTTATTCTACTTTCTTTTACTTTTTCTCTTATCGTTCGTGTCTGTATATTAGTTTGTGCGTGTTCTTCTATCACATTGAGGACAATGTTGATCTTAAGTTTGGGGAGGGGGACAGGACGTCAGTTTTTACATTTTTTAGGTAGTTTTGTGTTATTTTGAAAGAAAAAAAAAACATATAAAAAAAATCCAAAAAGATTTTTCATTTTTAGTTAGTTTATTTGTAGTGTTTTAAAAGAGAAAAATTGAAAAATGTCTTTGGAATTACTTGCAAAACACGGAAAATGATAGTACAATTGGGAGTCGATTTTCAGAATAAAAATAAGAAAGAAATGGGAAAAGTGGTAGGAAAGGAATGAATGGAAAACGTATCTGATTTGTGATGTGTCGGTAGGCCCAGCTGACCTATTAAAGCTTAATTATCCCATTGTGCTTGTTATTGTATAAATATGTAACTAAACTAATCTGCTAGTGGGTTCTCATTTTAGGGATGATAGGGAGATCGAAACTGATGATTAGGAGGAAAGAGACCTTTTTAAATTAGAGACTTATATGTCCTTAGAATAAGTTGGCACGTTATGATCTTTTTGCGAAAGCAAATCCGAGAAATAACGGCGCCCCATCTTTCCATCTTTTGAGCATATTAGGTAAATAATTTGGTTAATAATTTTAGAGTGAAGGGACAAAATACTCATGTACAAACTAAGGATAGTATCCCGTGGTGCGTGCCTCTGATGATGTTCCGGATCTCGCGGGCAAAATACTCATGTATGATCTCGGGGGTAAGACCTTGTGAAAGAGTACCTCTGATGATGTTCGTTGGTAATCATATTTAAAATTAACCAATTATTAAAAAAAAAAGAAAAAAAAAGAAAAAGAAAAAACAATGAGAAATAGAAAGAAAAAATATATAGCAAATTAGAGAAATAAATGCTCAAAACTTCGCATCCATCTATTCCATCATTCATTGGACATATGAGTATCTGGTTTAAAGCTGGGTGGGGAAAATCTATAAATATCATCTTAAATACCTTTTGCTTTAACTGAATTTGATTCGGAAGTAGGTTGATCTTAAACTTTCTGAATGTGGGACACATAGGCAGACTGGTACAATATATTCGGTAAATTATAAACACTTTGGGGGCGAAACAAAAGGTCAGTGGTTGGGTTTAGTCGGACCGAAATACTGACAATTGCAGTTAGTCTGTGTGATTACATTATGGTTTGTGGAATTGAATAGGTGGACAAATTAAAAAGTCATATGTTTATGAGATTGATTTCCCAATTATGATTCCATGGCAGTTTTTCCGAGACGGAAAAAGATAAGTGTGGGGATGTGATGTGAGTATATTTTGTAATGGTTTCTCATAATTAATCATATAATTTTAATGGTTACAATATATTAATTCACATGATATATCCTACATTTTGTACTTGATGTGTTTTGAGTTTAATTGTCATAGGTTATGCATTTTGAGGTGTTTTAGAAGCATTGGTGACTAAAGGTGAAAAGACGCGAGCTTTGGAGGAATTAATCAAGCAAAATAAAGACAAAGTTGTGAATGTTCGGGAGTGCGGAATAGAGTTGTTGGGATTTGAAATAATTCACATGGGTCAAGGATTGAAGGAATGGGCTTTAAATATATCAAATTGGGTTTCGAAAGGAGATTGGGCTGAATTTGGAGCATTGGGCCGCGTCTGATCAGATTTTGGGACAAAACAGCGAAGCCCAGGACCCCCGGAGTGTCGCGAGGAAAACTTCCAAATCCCTCGCGACACGATCCGAGTCGATGTCGGCAGATTTTCGAGATTTTTGGTATTTGACGTATTTAAGCAGTTTTTAGGTTTTTTTCTAAAAGAACTTCGGCTGTAGCCGACCAGAACTCCCCAAAGACGAATTTCTTCATAGTTTTTCATGGTTTTCTTAGTTTTTAATCATTTGGAGATGTTTGTGATGTTCGGCTAAGACCCGGTGATTACCGACGGTGAACGGTTAGCGTTTTCTTTATCGTTCTCAGTTATTCTTTGTCTATTTCCTGACTCTATAAACATAGTGACAATGTTTGATTCATATGGATGTTCAATTTAATCTATTTATCTTGTGTTTTGGTTGCATATGTGCCCCCCGCTCCTGGACTACCTTTCATAGCATAGCCCTAGGACTATCTTTAGCACGTGTGTGATTTGAATGTTAGGTGAATAGATTTTACAATTTAACTTAGGGTTTGTGAATGTGTTTCGCTCTCCGCTCCCGGACTACCTTTCTAAGCATAGCTCCAGGACTATCTTGTGTTACATGTGAATAGATCGTAGGTTGGATTGGGTTGAATTGATTAACTGAATAGGATTAGGAATTAGTTAACCGGGATCCTGAGGTTGTCACGTTTTAATTTTCTGTTTTCTAATTCAAATTAGCAGTAGTTTTCTTAGTAATTAATCCATTCAAATTAAACAGCCAAGAGGCAACTTTTTATATTTTCAGTATTTAGGTTAGTTTAGTTAATCTAGGTTAGTGACAGTAACTTAGGTTAGATTATTAGAGTCGCTAATAACCACCAACTCCCTTGGTTCGATACCCTAACTTACCACTACTGCAAATCTTAATTAAGTTGGGGATTTGTAACGGTCACGACAACCGTTATCAGTCTCTAACAGTGAAGGCGTGGCACCATCAAGATCCCAAACCCATTTATCGTCCATGTTTGACAAATGAACGTACTTCAAAATCAAACACATCATAAGGAATTGCTCATCTTCAACACCACCTGTAATAGGCCGCGTCCACTTATAAAGCATAGACATGTTAATAGCAAACAAGCTCCCAATTCCAATGCCACCGTGATCTTTGCTAGCAAGATCCAAAGGCCATTTTGTCCACCTGTAATTATGAGCATCCTTTTCCACACTCCAAAAAAATTTAGACCGAATCGACTCAAGCATGCGAAAAATAATATGAACCAAGAGAACCTAAAACCGAAGAAACCAAAATAGCACGCCCACCAATAGATAATAAATTTCGCTTCTATTTATCCAGCTGTTTCTTAAACTTAGAAATAATCGACTCCTAACTAGAAATCTGGTACATGTTAGCCCCTACAGGCAAACTCAAATAAGTAAAAGGAAAACCATCGGGCTTGCAGCCCGCGATATTAGCCACCCACGCAACTTCACCAGAAGTCACCCGCACACCAAAAATAGAAGACTTGTTGAGATTAATCGAAAGGCCCGACACCAAGTAGAAACAATGATGAATATTAACCACATTAATAACGGATATTAACCACATTAATAACATTTTCCTCAAACCAATGCCCCATGAAAATGGCACATCGGCATAAAAAAGATGTGACACCAACACATTATTAATTTTTATACCGCGAAATAGCTCGGCAGCCTTTGCATCTTAAATAAAAACATGTAGTCCTTCCACCACCATGATAAAAAGAAAAGGAGCCATCGGATCACCTTGATGTAAGCCCCTAGCAAGAGAAAATTCCAAAGAGGGACTATGTTGATCAAAACTGACGATTTAGTTGAGGATAAACAAGGCCTAATCCAACAACGCCATTTATTGCTGAATCCCATAAAAGTTAACATAGTTTCAAGATAATCCTTAGAAACCGAGTCATAAGCCTTAACGAAATCAACTTTAAAAAGTAACAAAATTTTATTTTTATGAAGGAACCAATCAACAATCTCATAATCATCAACGGACCATCCAAATTTTGACAATCTTTAATAAAGGCGTATTGTTCCTGACCAAGAACTTTGTCAATAATACCCGCTAACCAATTAACAAGAATCTTAGTGATAATTTTGTATTGAATACCAATGAGGCTAATCGGCCGATAATCAGAATCAGCACCGGGCAATGAAATCTTCGAAAGGAGGGTAATGAATGAAGCATTACACCCATTAGGAATCGTGGAAAATTCGAAGAGTTCATGCACAAAAGCGAAGATGTCGACTTTAAGAAGGTCCCAAAACTGTCTGACAAATCTAAAAGTAAAACCATTTGGACCCGCTCGGAGCTTTATCCGAACCACAAGACAAAACATCATCCTTGACCTCCAAAAGCGATGGCTTGGACTCCAATAATTCACAATCCCAGTCACTAATTGATCTAAAATGATTACTACGATGATCAAATTTAATCTCATTACCTTTCTTGAAATTTTCAGAAGAAAAAAAACGAAGTAAAAGCTTCTTTAATCTCGCTGGGATTATCAAATCAAACGAAGTAAAAGCTTCTTTAGAAGATGAATATTTTGTTTATTTAATACTAGTTTCTTTTATAGTTTATGTTATTGTTATCTGCTTTTGATCAAATGACTTATAATCTAATAGGATCAAGCTATTAATATTTCAAAAAAATATAGTGTGTGAATTCTTTGTTCTAATTGTATACCATGTACTCATGTCTATCTGCCATAAAGTCTATCATTAGAGTTTTAAGTTATGTTATAATCATTTTATGTTAGTAAAGAAAAAAAATTATCTTACTTTGGCCATATAACTTCATTTAAATATATGAAAATTTGACACAAATCTAAGGTGTGGAAAAGCTTGGAAATATACGCTTCAAGATATAATCATTTAAGGAAGAACCAAAGGCACAAAATCATCTCTAACATCATATTTATGTGTAACTAGACTTCAAATATATGCAAAGTGGTCCTTTACTTGTAAGAGCAACAAACTTTTCAATATTTTTGATAGTGGGTGCAATCAATTGTGGTTAAAGGGCATATTAGACTATACATACATATAGATGATAATATACGAAATGAAATTAACTGACAAACGTTAAAAGCTATCAAACTGTAATACACAGTTTCTAGGCAAAAGTTATATGTGTTCGCGCTATAATTAATAAAAAACATAACTAATTGTGCATTGTGTATAGATAATCAAGCAACATATATAAATAATTACGCAAAATTTATGGCTATAATACGACAATATAATTACACACATTTTTGCGCACGAGAGACACATTTTTTTTAACTTATCCTTGTAAAATTTATATAAGAGTACTTAAACTAACGTAATTAAGATCTTGCTTTCAAGTTTTATTGTTATATAAAGGTAATGTGCGGGTAGAAATATTATGTGATAAGTTTGAGTATATTATTGTTATATAAATGTTATGTAAACAATTTAAAGTCGGTGGATCGCTTCTTGTATGGCTCCTCCCTGGCTTAGGGTATTAGTAATGGTCACCCCGCGACCCCAAGCCTTTTTCACTGTCACCTCATCTTTCCCCACTCCCACAGTTTTTCAAGTAATACCCACCCCGCGACCCCGCGACCCCAAGCCTCTTTTTTTTTTCTTTTTTTTTTCCCACAAATTAAATAATAACTTCATTTAAATAAATAAAAATAAGATTACAATTCATGGAAATTAAATTAAAATACATTTGAAAAAAAAAATTAAAACTCGTCGGGGTCGCTATCGTCTTCTTCATCGGAATCCTCCTCGGGCTGCGGCGGTATGGTTTCCCAAACACGATCGATGTGTTCGATCAAATCGGATCGTAGACTCTGATGTGTATCTTCACACATTTTTGCAAAGGACTTAACCCCATCCTACCCCTTGCATCGTATCTTAATTGAAAATATTTATAATTTGTTTCTAAATCGTTAACAATACGTAAAAAAAGAATTTTATTCATACGGAAACGACGATGGAACTTATCTTCGAATAAAGCTCCTTCCTTAAAATAGTTGCGAAAGAGCCGATCATGAGCTTCTTGGCGTTCTCTTTTGATTGTCTTGCGTGTCCGAATTGGCGTCGAACTTTCGCCTTCTTCTTTAGCTTTCTCGAACATTAGCCTTGCGAAAAAAACCGCATCTTCGCCGGAGGAAATATCGTCGGAAGAAAAATACATTTTTTTAGAAATGGTTAAAAAATATGAGAGAATTGTGGAGAAATGTGGGAGAAGTTTGTGAGAAAAGGTTGGGATAAAATGGGGTTATATAGTGAAGGGGATAATTAATTTTAGAAAAAAAAAATTTTTTTTTTTAAAAACCTCAAAATAGCCGTTGGGGGGGGGTGTGGGACCCACCCTCAACGGTCACAAGACCCCACCATCCCAAGCCCTCTTGCTCGGTGCCCCACTCCCGAGCTACGTTCCCGAGCAGCTCTCCCGAGGGTACCGGCGTGGTGTTCCCGAGCACCCCGAGGCTCCCGAGCTCGGGAGACCCCCCCTTGGGAGGGGTATTACAAACACCCTTAGAGGGTTGATGTTTTCCTAATCGGGTGGCATGTTGTCTATTTGAAACCCGTTGGTTTTTTAGAAACATATTACTTTTTACACTGATAATCTTTTTATCAGTCATTAAATTTAGCTAAAAAGGGTATTAAAAATAAGTTCAATTTATTTCATAGCTCTTCAATTAACTTTATATATGGTTACTAGGGTGAGATTATTATGACAAGTTTAGTTTGGATAAGAAGTATGAGAAAGAATCATAGCCATTAGATATTCAATTAAATGAACATATTCAATTCAATGAAGATTTATGACTCAAAAATTTCATGTGTAGAACTAAAGAGAAAAAACTTAAGAAAACAAATGATGAAAGGGTATTTTTGATTTTTTATCAAATTCCTCCCATTTTTTAAACCTTCATAACTCTTAGATACGACATTATTTTTTTTTTTAAAATACACCATAAAACGAGCGTTTAGCGTTTTTATCATTAAAATGAATACACTGTTGTTATATATAAAATTTTAAAAATAAATTACTATTTCAAATGTTCAGATCATTGTATTATATTGTGTCAAAAATGTTCAGATCATTATGTCATATTGTGTCAAAATGTTCAGATCATTGTGTCATATGGTGTCAAAAACAGAAAGACTATTTAATTTTATAGATAGCAACACTATATATACTTTTGACACAATGATTTGAACATTCTGTCAAAAATCGAAAGAGTAATATTTAAAAAAATTATATAACAACCCTATACGCGTTTTAATGATAAAAAAAATGCCCGTTTTTATGGTGTAATTTAAAAAGAAATAATGTCATATGTGAAAGTTATGAATGTTTTTAAAAAATGGGGAAATTAAGTAAAAATTCACCAAAAACGGCTAAGACTAAAATACTCTCCTTCATTTTTGTATTAGATCAAGATTCAATGGCTGAAATTCCTTCTTATCCTTCTTACCTAAACCAAACTTCTCATTTGAACCTCTCCCATGATTACTAAAATCATCTAACATTTAAAAGGAGTATAAGTGCATTCATCTTTCAAGAACCGAGAAAAAAAAAACATTGGAACATTGAAAAATCATTATCATATATTATCCTATCATATAAATTGGGTCTAAGGATTAAGATTACTGATTTCTAGTGATTTTTATTCAAAATCATGTAACCGTGTCTCGGCTTTGCTACCGGAGGCTCTGGGGAAGTCGGAATAGGAGAGCACTCATCTTGGGGTGGGCTTACTACTTAGATGCTTTCAGCAGTTATCCGCTCCGCACTTGGCTACCCAGCGTTTACCGTGGGCACGATAACTGGTACACCAGAGGTGCGTCCTTCCCGGTCCTCTCGTACTAGGGAAAGGTCCTCTCAATGCTCTAACGCCCACACCGGATATGGACCGAACTGTCTCACGACGTTAGACCGTTTCCTGCGAGGAGAGACCAAAATCCGTAGCCTACATGGCTACAAGTTTGTCTCAATGCTCTAACGCCCACACCGGATATGGACCGAACTGTCTCACGACGTTAGACCGTTTCCTGCGAGGAGAGACCAAAATCCGTAGCCTACATGGCTACAAGTTTGTCTGGCGTGCAAAAGTTTTGGCATTGGAGCATTCATAACTTCTGAAATATCAGTAGAGAAACAATAACCGGTTAGTTTATGATATTTTTCTTTTTCATCATCCTTGTCCACATTGTTGACTCTGTGTGAATCAGATCTTGAATACGACTTGAATCTTTGAGATTTCTGGTATGAGGAGTCTGACTTGTTGTTAGGATTATCATATGTTGATGGAGCTTCTGCCTTCTTTTGGATTTTCCTATCTTCTTTGAGACTTATGAATCTTAAGGCTCTTTTCCTGACTCCGTCTAACTTCTGGCAAGGATTCATGACCATGTCCTCATAGAATGCTGAGTCTGTTTTTAGGCCGATCTTGAAAACTTGAACCGTCATTGTGACATCCAGATTTGGGATGTCAAGTACTTCTCGTCCGAGCCTACTAACATAGTCTCTTAAGGATTCAACACTACTTTGAGTTATATAAATTGGTTGCATGTGAAAAGTACAAGTATTTTGGTGTTGTGTTAAAAGACGCATATGAGAAAGATCTGTTAGGATTTGTAAAAATTTGATATCTCATGGTGATTAGGCTTGCATGTGAGAAGGGTGTGACTTAGCGTTACAGATTGTCTAAATTCTAATATTTAGTTTAGGTTAATCCGATTTTGATTTTCTTTAACTTAATCTGAACCGGTTTCAATTGCGCCCAAAATTTGGTTTTATGCATTGATAGCCCTACTTAACAAACTCAACTAACTATAACTATCATGATTAGTTTCTCATACGTACTTCAAAGTAGGATAGGCGAAATGTTAGGCCCACCTAGTTAGTTACAAGGAGGAAATCTTAGAAATCACATGGTATATTCCAAAAATGTATAAAACCATCAAACTCCTCACTTGTCTATTATGATTGAAGTAGGTTAGGCCGGTTCGGTGTTAGTCATGAATATTCACGGTTAGGTGTTAGTCATGAATATTCACTAATAGACTCGATTAACCAAACCAATTGAAAAGCATATTTTAATCAAAGAGCTAATTTGTTTATGGCGTGTTTCTTTTAAAGGTTGAGAGTTTAAGTTTTATAATGGACTATAGACAAATGGTGTAAAACAAACCCATTAAAAAGTATGTTTTATCTATAACTTTTTTTTTTGAACGACATGTTTCGATTATAGCTAGTTCGGAATTGAATTTGTGGATAAAAGTTTATAAGGAAATTAAAATCAATTAGAGTATATCATCATATAGGAAGATATTCAAGTAGATTCAACCAGAGATGGGTAACAGCCAATTTTAAAAAAGATGTTTAAGACGAGCAATGATAAACTTTTGGATCGATCATATCTTTTTTAATCCGTTTTTAGATTTCTTTCATGCCAGTTAAGCGGTTCTGTTAAAGTGTGCTTACAAAAACGTTAGATTGAGCTTAGGCAGGTTTTGTAGGAAAATCGTTCGTAAATTTAAAATAAAATAAATATTATATTTGTGTACGATTACAACAAAGAAATAAACATATTCAATTACAATACAACTAAAAGAAATTTGATCTACTCCTATTACAATTACAAGGAAATGACAAAAAGTTACAAGAAAATCAAGTACGGTACAAGGAAATAAATGAAATATTACGGGGAAATAAAATGAAGCGAATTACAGTACAAATAAATTAAATACAGAACTTGACAAAAGAAAATAATAATGATTTGAATGAAAGAAAATATTGACAGAGAGTTATGGAAAAGAGTTTGAGAAAATCTTTTGAAATTAGTTTAAGGAAAACAAGAAGGTTCCAAGGAACCTTGGCGAAGGCTTCGGGTCAAAATCCGGGTCCCTTTAAACAAATTTCGGGTCTACCTAGGATCCCGTTTCGTTTCCCAGGGTACAATCGCCTAAACCGTATTGCACGGCCGGGATAACTCTAAGCTTGAAGTTACCTTCGAGTTCTTGAAGTTCTCGACGAACGATATGAAGATTGAAAGAAATGATATGAAGATGAGGAAGAGAGAAAAAATTCTGAATATTGAATTCAGTGTGTTTTTACTCAACCAATGAATCTGTATTTATAGTGGTAAGGAGTCTTGTTGAGCACTCAAAAGTTAATTCGTAGTCAAATTTTGCATTAAACGTCTTTAATACAAATTGATTTCTAATTAACGCGGAATTACCTTAATTAGCTTAAAAAAACGTTTTCACAGCTGTCATTCCGGAAGTACTCCGCGTTACAGCTGTTTTCCGGAAGAACTGATCTTCCGGTTCAACTCTCCGTTCCAACTTCAGCCGGAAGAAATTCCGGTTGAACCTGTGTGGTTCCGCTTGGTCCATTTCCGGTTGAACTTAAAAACAATAAGGCGACTCTCAAGCGGTGATGCGAAGTGCAAAGTACGTCATCAAAGCGTCACATTACGCCTATAAGCCCACGCCACGCGCACACGCGTGTGCAAGTGCGAGTTAGGGGTGCACCCCTCAGGGTCCAAAGGATGTATCCTACTAAAGGAAACAATAGTTGGTAAGGTTCCCACCTTATAAACCACTTTTGATTTCATCCCCCAACCAATGTGGGATGCGTCCACATGATATACTTAGCATTTTCTCTCTTATTTTTATAGCTTTCACTGTTGCGAGACCTCAACTTTGAGTTTCGATATCTCATTCATACGAGCTCCGTTTTGGATGTGGTTTGGTGTGTTGGAAAGCCCACCCAACGTACTACACAAACCCATAAAATACAGAGGCAACAACCTAGGTTATCTATATTTTATTTTAGTCCAAAGTTGGTGAAAAACTCATTTTCACACTTAGTGAAAAACTCATTTTCACACTTAGTGAAAAAGACTAATTTTCCACTAGTTTTTCTCCCAAAATTCCAACAGGTTTCTATAGGGTTCTCAGGGTTAAAGTGTAGTTTGGACTCGTAGGATGATCCAGAATTGTACTGATCTTATTTGAGCTTTTAAAGACTTGTTTCAGATCATATATAAGCAAAGGTTTTTGGATCAAAAGGTCCGAAAGCAAAGACGTCATGTGAAGGAAAAGACGTAATTCTCTATATTCGTGGTTGTGACAATGAGATGTAACTTCTTTACATTCGCTGTTGTGACAATGAGACCGATGAAAGTTTCATCACAAGATACAATTGAGAAAGCACGCAAATCAGGAGATCTTCTGATAAACTCATGATCGTGGGGTTCATCTTGGGTGTACGGGGTGACGAGCTCATCCGACACTTGCACAACCATGACAACGTGCCTCGGACAATGGAAGAACTGTCCTGGAAAAGGAAGTAGTCACGGCCGACAAGTATTCCTCTTGCCAATGTTTTTATAAACAGATCAAACAGCATACAGGACGTCTCATCGGTCTACCCGTCGGACCTGATTTAAGAACCGATAACAGACATTGAAAAAAACAAAATAAGTCCATATTATATGAATTAATTATTCTCAAGTGGCCTCTAAGTGGAACAAGTTTGTCCCTAAAAAAGTGAACATTTTAGTCTGGAGGCTTCGTCTTGACAAGATTCATACACGTCTTAACTTAAGTCGTAGAGGCTTGAAGATTAGTGATATGCGTTTCCTGTTTTGTGTTGATCGTCTGGAGTCCAGTTCTCATCTGTTCGGTTTCTGCGAATTGGCGTTTAAGATTTGGGATGCGATCGCTCGGTGGTTAGATCTGGATTGGTTCTTTCCAAATGATCCGATTGGGATACTTGATATGGTTGATAATGGACGATGCTCTTCTAAGAAAAAAGAGCTTTTGGAAGCGATTTGTACTGTTTCATGGTGGGCTATTTGGTTATTCAGGAACAAGCTCATCTTTCAAGGGTACACGACTAGGAACGACGAGAATTTTTATTATATTGTTTACTATTCTTATCTGTGGTATGGTAGTAGGAATAGTAGAACTTGTGTGTCATGGACTGAGTGGTTAAAAAACCCTTTCCTTATCCTGTAATAGCTGTTTTATAGGGCAGCTTTTCCTGCCGTCCTTTTTCTTTTCTTAATTTAAATATCTGATGTTCAAAAAAAAAATGACTTGATCAGGTTAGGTTGATAAAGACCGAGCTAGGAACAAACAGATAATCTAGTGTTTCTTCAAATTATTTATATTGGCCTTATTATATTATATTATTTATATAACATTTCGAAATGCTTAGTTGTACACTAAATGCTCACTATGTAAGCCACATGGCTTTTTTTCGTTGGCTTTTCTGGGCGGTGCTTATCTCTAATTGGTTGCTACACGCGTTTACAGCTAAAGTTTTTGGATGCCACGTATTCTCTCCTCTTATCTCACACGTATCTTTCAATTTTCCCTTTAATAATATCCCACATTTCTGGATTTTCTTCGATTCACTTTCTTCTCTCTCTCATTCATCGTCTGGCTCTTTCTCTCTCCAAACTCTCTCTCTTTCTCCAAAGATGCAAGCTTTTAAAGCTTCTTATATGCATTTTTTGTTGCGTGTAGTCGATCGTTGACTATGTAATACGATATGTTTTTTGTATTTTTAGCGACTGTGGTGGTTTTCCTATGGTTTTCCAATGGTGATGTGTTTTTATTTGCTTTTCCGGTGACCGCCTCTTAACTACGATGTTCTATTTTAGGGTTTTTAGCCCTTTGGTGGTTTTCCGGTGGTGTTGTGTTGTTATTTGCTTTTCCAGTGACAGTGTTCTATTTATGGGTTTTTAGCCCTTTGGTGGTCTTCCGGTGAGCCATTAAACTGCTTCTTTCGTTTTTGACTATTTCTTTGTGTGGTTTTAAGATCTGGAAATCTAAGATCCGATTATCAAAATGGTGGGTACGTCTTGGGCGGTGACGATCATTTATTCTTCTACTGTATTGAAGATGGAAATAATTTACTGGACTGGAGCCTTACATCGATGATAATACTCATCTCTATGCTAAGGCTGTGATGATTATATGTGGATTCTTTCATTTTTAGGTTGCGATCATTGTGTTGACGAGGAGGCGTGGACCATCTATCTATCGCAACCGTCACAACGATCTGCACCTTAAATCTGGTCTGAGCCCTTAAATGGCTGTGATGATCGGCCGTAGTCTGAGCCTTCTGTGTTGTACACTAAATCACTACTATTCAAGCCAAGTTAATTTATATATCATTTCTGCTTAGCTGTACACTAAATGATCACTGTGTAAGCCACATGGCTTTTTTTTCGTTGGCTTTTCTGGGCGGTGCTCATCTCTGATTGTTTGTTCCACGCGTTTATAGCTAAAGTTTTTCGGATTCCACGCATTGATTTTGGGTTTCATTGGTGGTGCCCTTTTATTAGATTGTGATCTGGAGTATCTGTGTATCAAGATATGATGTTTGGTGGTCTCTAACTGATTTTAAGAGGCTAATATGGTGGTTTGGTAACTGCCGGACTCCGGTCTGTTGCTACCATCGTTGTCTTTTGTATACTCTGATGATAACGGTAAATAAGGTTGTGATGATTTTTTTCTGAGCCTATGATGAGTAATATACATATATGGTCTTTTGTATGCTCTCGATGATAACGGTAAATGAGGCTATTAAGCCTGTTATGATTTTTCTCTTAGCCTATGACGGAAAATATGGTTGTGATGATTTTTTCTGAGCCCACAAGAATTCAAATAAATATTACACTTTCATCATTTGGCATTTCGGTTTTCTTCATTTGTGATAAAATGATCTTTGGTGGTTAGTTATTGCTTTTATGAGGCAATGATGCTTGCTTTATCTAAGCCCGTACATTTTCTTGATTTTATTTTTCATGGCTTAATTGGTTTTATCAAAATTTTCCTACATTCAAATTTCTTTTTGAGTTTTGTAGATAATGTAGGGTTGAAGGTGGTAGAGGAATATACTAATTAGGAGTTAGAGTTGAAGGTGGTTGATAGAGTTATTAATTAGGAGGTGGCTGAAGATATTATTTTTTATCATTTTTTTCTCATTAATTTTAATCAAGGATTGTAATTATACATTGATCTAAGTGTAGGACATTTTTACATTTATGACAAAATATAATAGTGAGAATAGATGAAACTTTGAATTGGCTACACTTTCTAAAGACATTATGCAAAAGAAGTGTCCAAGAAAGATATTGAGGAACTCATGATAATTCTCATCCTACATTTCTTACCATTTCATACCATGTAAAGTGACTTTATGGATAGCCAAAGAATTTCCGGATGTCAGCTCTTTTGAAAGCAATCGGTAGACATCTAAGTTTATACAAAGCAGCAACAAATGTGTTTTGAATATCTTTTGGTGCTTATCTGTCTCATGCTTTTGTATGAATGATCTACAAGATATAGGTTGCATAGGTTTGTACGAAGACTGGTACATATAGTTTTTGTAAATGTCATAAAAGAAAATTAACGATCCGCGGCAACGCACGGTCTATTTACTCGTATGTAACAATTGAAATTGGTAAGTAATAGTTAATAGTTAACTTTTAGTTTTTTTTTATTTTGATCACAAATATTTTCTTATTTTACACTTTTGTTCCATGTCTTTTTTATTTAATACTTTGGCCACTATAACCTTTTAATTTATTACCTTTAAGAACGTAACGTTAATAGTTTTATGTTTTATACCCTTAACTTTCTACTTTCGCTTTTAATATATTTTTTTATAGTTTTATACTTTGACCATGAAACTTTTAGACTTTTACGTTTTAAACCCTTAACTTTTGTACTTTCGTTTTTATTAGTTATACTTTTAGAATTTTCGACTTTAGAATTTTCGACTTTGGCCACAACTTTTTTTATAGTTTTATACTTTGACCACGAAATTTTTAAACTTTTACGTTTTATGTCCCTTAGTTTTTCTACTTTCGTTTGTTGTATACTTTTTATAGTTTATACTTTGACCACAAAACTTTTAGACCTTTTACGTTATATACCCCTTAACTTTTCTACTTTTTTTTTATTATTATACTTTTGGAGTTTTCGACCTTAACCACGTTGACCAAACTAAAACTTTGACTTAATTTTCTACTTTTTTTTATTATTATACTTTTAGAGTTTTTGACTTTAGCCACAACTTCTTTATAATTTTATACGTTGACCACATTAAACCTTTTTTTTACTTAAACTGACTGGTAAATGGGTGACCCACCGCGAAGCGAGGACAGATCACCAACTTGTTGTCTAGATAGCCCATCTTAATACTAAGAAACTATTATCTCATCCAAAGTTCAAAAATAAACCCCAAATTTCTTCTAAAAGTTTTCTGTAAAAAATAAACCCTAAATTTCTTCTAAAAGTTTTTAATAAAATTAGACAAAACTAGTTGCTTACACCATTTCTCATAATGATCATTTATGGCCTACATTACTCCTCTCACATAGTAGAACACAAACTCGTTACATACATAACATATATATTAATTGCGGTTATATATAGTTTGTGTCCAACATTAATGAAATATTATTTTTTCAACTCGATGAAAAATAGATTTTTCATGAATTTTCCAACAGAACATTTATAAATAATACAATGAAATTTCCAAGATGAATAGTTATTTTATTTTATTTTTTTTTTTTGAACGGCCAACAAAATTGTATTAACAAAGCCACCGAGAAGATGGCAAAAAGATACAAGAAGGTTACATCGAGACCAGGAAAAAATTAAACCCCAAAAGCCACCTAAAAGTAGTACAAAACTAGATAGTATTCAAATTGAAAGCACGCCATTGCTCCCATGCAAACCTCTTTTTCGACCGACTAGTAATCCAGAGATGACTAAGGATTTTGATATCTTCAAGGATCTTGGTCATGACTAAAGGTGATCGATTAAAGACAATTTCGTTACGTGACCTCCAGATGATCCAAATCGTCGTTAAGAACACCCCATGAATAATCTTCTTCTTGACTGCGCTCCTTCTAATGTATCGATGCATGATCAACAAGTCTTGGGCGCTGAACATATACAAAGGATCTAGCCTACACCACCTGCTAACGTAGTCCCAAAGTGACTGGGCAAAACGGCAAGCGACGAAGATGTGATCTATTGATTCCTCTACCTCTCCAAGATGAATAGTTGTCTTTTTGCTTCTTGCAATTTGACCACGGACTTTTCTTTTATTTGCACTTTTGGTCCTTTACAAACGTTGGCTAAACTTAGACTTTCAATTGGACCTTTTGGGCGGTCCATGCTATCTGTCTTGAGTATTATACGTGTCATAATTTCCTTCTTTCAGTCATTTCTTGAAGAAAACGTATGGCCTTATAATTTCAAGATATAATCAATGCTCTCTCAAAACCTATTGATGCCCTTTCTCTCTCTATGCTAACCGACGCCGACGACTTACGATGATGATTTCGGTGCCGGCCCAGCGTTTATGGCAGTCATGTTCAGGCGATGATGTTACCGGCTATGGCATGGCGTCTAGCGCAGCCGTCGCTGGATTATGAGCCTTTTCCTGTGACTGATTTTCTTGAAAGGTTAGTTGCTTCGTCAGATCCGGCGATGTCGTTCACCGGCGTTAAAGTAGCTACCGCTGTGGCGGCTCTGGATGTTGTTCGGCTACCGCCGCCGTATTTATTTGTGGCTAGGGTTGCGATGATGGATTCGGCGACGAGACGGCGCATAGCGCAACCGTCGCCGGAATCTGAGCTGCCATTGTGTGATTTTACACAGTTGTTGTCTTGGATCGATTTTGGGTTTTCAATAACCCCAGATCTGAAGCCGCCGTCTTCATATTTGTGTTTTTGGTCCGCTATGCCGACATCGGTATCATTTAAACATGCTTGGATCGATTTTTAGTTATTTGATTCCGGTGATTATGTTAGTATCTTATTTCTCAGATGACTACATCTAATAGTCAGGTTGTTAATGGTGGTTATTTGTGTTGCGGTTTTTTAGGTCACTGTAATCGTTTTGACCCTCAATGGCGACGATGTTTTTATTTCATTTGAGCCTCAATGGCGATGACTGGAAAAATGGTTATGATGGCTTGGTTGCTTAGATAGTATGATTATACTGGTTGTGTGTGATGATCTTCAGGTTTGAGTCTTAATTTGTGGGTTTAAATTTTACGTGGCGGTTCATTGATTACAAAAATGGTTATGGTGGTTTGCTGGCCGCCGGTTTACCGGTGTGTCGTCACCGCTTATGTATTGTGGATGCTTTTAGTGACCGGAAAGATGGCAATGATGATTTCGTATCCGTTATCTGAGCCTAGAAAAATGGTTGTGATGATCTACAGATTTGGGCCTTAATTTGTGGGCTTAAATTTTACGTGACGGTTCATTGATTACAAAAAAGGTTATGGTGGTTTGGTGGCCGCCGGTTTACCGGTGTGTCGCCACCGCTTATGTATTGCGGATGCTTTTAAGGACTGGAAAGATGGCAATGATGATTTCGGATCCCTTATCTGAGCCTAGAAAAATTAAGTCTTTTGGATGATTTCTTCGGGTTTTTTTACTGATATAGGTGCACTTTACATTTTTGTTGTTATTCCTGGTCCATCAATGTTTTTTGGAGCCAATGATAATTTGTCTGAGCCCTTAGAATTCAACAATTTTTATTGTAATTAAATTCATTTCACTATGCTTGAAATTACTCATAATGATGGTGAATCGTTGCATCATTAGCATATTTCTTTTATTTGCATTTAGGTTTTGATTGGAGTTTGATGCTTACAGATTGCAGGAACCAACAAAGCGTTTAGAATCCTTGGTAACTAGCTTCTTATCTGATTTATGATCCTTTATTATAAAGTGTCAATGGATTTCATCTCCATGTATAGTAATTTAACTATCACAATTGGTGGTTTTTAATAGTATTGTGGAGGTGGAATAGGCTGCAATTTTTTGTTGTGAATCCCTGCAGGTTAGGTATGTTTGTTATATTAGAGGTGATATAACTTCAAAAACCTCAACTCTTTCTATTAGTGTCTTTCTTCCTTTACTATTGTAACTTAGTCATGTATACCTAAGAACCGATATGAGGTACATATTATATATATTAACAATATAAATTAAAAGGTTGTGAGGAGGTTTACTGTATATCATTTTAGCCAATGAAGAGCTAACAACTAATTTATTTTACTAATTAGCTACTGCCAAGAACATTTCTCTTGCTTCATACATACTAAGCCTTTTACTCTCACTTTCTCTTTCTTCATATACACCACACATCTTCATTTACCAACCATTTTAGTTTTACTTTCTCTTTCATCAAATACACCAGGCACCTCTTCATTTCTCTCACCTCTTCATTTCTCTCTCTCTCTCTCTACCTATACATCACCGGAGAACTTATGTATCTCATTTTCTTTTCTTTCAGAAAATCCCCATATCTAATCAAAGGCAAATAATGTATGAAATGAAACCCCTGTGTAGCTCTCTTGGGTTTCTAAAAATCCCCACAGGGGTTTTATCTAGATTGCACAGTTTGTTTGGTTCTAATATTCATATGATTCTGATTTTGGCCGCCTTATCGTCGGCGGCGGTTGATGGTGGCTGCCGCTTTGGGTAAGTCGCTAATTAGGTCATTCGATGAATGTTTGCCGTTGACTTTATTATACCCGTTTTTAGGGTTTACGCGGTGGTGCCGGCAACTGCATGTTGTGTTGCCGTTCTGATTTCCTGCATCTAATCTCAACTCTGGTTTATTCTAGGGTTTGGGTCTTGATGGTTTCACTTGGTTACCAGGTTTGATCACTTTCCTTTTCTGGCCATGGCGTGGTGCTTGCGTGCAGCCGTCGGCCGGATCTGAGTTTGGTACCACATCTGAGCCTTATGGTGATGACGATGGTGATTTTTTATGAGCCTTGAAGGCAATGATTCTGTCGTATTTGTGCCTTAATATTGTTTTCATTTGGTTTGGTATAAATGTGTTGGCTTGATGATATCTTGAATCTGATGTGTAACCGGATGGTTGCCTTCTTATGGCTTGCCGGAATCTGGATGATGTTCCTTCTTATGTGTTGACGGAATCAAACCTGCCTTTTTTTAGGGTTCTCGGCTATGATGTTTTTCTGATAAACGTGATGGTGTTTATCGCAACCGGATATCAGTGTTAGGTTCTGTTAATAAAAGTTTAGTCGCAAACTGTCAAGTTAATAAAAGATGAGGGGTGCAGTTTGTAACTAATTTCATAAGTTTGTTAATTGTTTGTTAGCGGCTATAAATGCCGAGATTGTATCTGTAATCCCAATCCATCGTTAATAAAATTTCTTAGCAGCTTTTATATCTTGATTCTCTCTTTCGTTTTCAATTTGAATTCATATTTGGTATCAGAGCTCATCGTTCTGATCCGATTTGATTCTCGATCAATTTCGCCTCAATTTTCTGAAATTGAAAAGGGGATCAACTGATCCTCTAGTTCTCTGCTCAAGATTCATCGATTATTGTCTCCGGGAAGATCTCCCCGCCACACCAAACCCCCAGGATCACCAAGGTTGCAACGATCTCAGACGATGGCAGATGGAGGAATTCCGGCTGTGAATCGCCCTGTGGTTAGAGAAAACTACACCACTATTCCCCTTCAATGTCCGCTGTTAACTCCAAACAATTACACCATTTGGGCCGTTAAATTGAGAGCCATCTTTAATGTGCATGGTTTGTGGGAGGTTGTAGAGCCGCAGGAAGGGGCTGCAATTGATGCCAAGAAAAACAGCGCAGCAATTGCATATCTCTTTCAAGCATTACCGGAAGACTTGATCATTCAGGTGGCAAATCAGGAGTCGGCAAAGGAGATATGGCAGTCTATCAGAACAAGGTATGTTGGAATTGATAGAGTAAAAAAGGCTAGGCTTCAAACTTTGAAAACTGAATACGATTCATTAAGAATGAAGGATAATGAGTCAATAGATGATTTCTCAGCCAAGCTAAGTGCCCTGTCTACTAGATCTGCTGATTTAGGTTCACCCATTGATGATGCCACATTAGTAAGGAAATTACTTGAATCGGTTCCAGAACGATTCATTCCTCTAGTGGCATCGATAGAACAATTTCTGGATCTTGATAGTATGTTATATCAAGAGGCAGTTGGCCGATTGAAAGCATTTGAGGAGAGAACTGGGAGGGTCAAGAAGGCTGATTCATCAAAGGATGATCAGTTGTTAATGTCATATACGGATTGGCAATCAAGATATAAGGAAAATAAGGCTAAAAGCAAGAAATGGGAAAAAGGGTCTAAGTCAAATGATGAAAGGAATTTTCAGTCAAAGAAGAATGGTGGAAACAGGTTCAGTAACAAGAAGCAACCTGTTAAAGGGAAGAAAGATAAGTCTAAGATCAAGTGTTTCAAGTGTGAAAAACTTGGTCATTATGCCAGTGAATGTGGCAAGACTAAGGTGAAAGATCAGGAGGTGCATTTAGCAGAAATGTCCTCTGATGAAGAGCCTACCCTCTTAATGGTTGCTCAAGAGGTTACAGGAAAAGAACAAGTGTTCTTGAATGAACTAGATGTGATACCATCAAGATACTATTCAGAGGAAGGAAATGAAGATGTGTGGTACTTGGATAATGGAGCCCCCAACCACATGACTGGAAATAGTTCTCATTTTGCTGTGTTAGAAAAAAATGTAGGAGGAAAAGTAAACTTTGGTGATGGGTCAAGTGTTGTGATTAAAGGCAGGGGCTCAATTGTCTTGGAAGGAAAGGGTCTATCCCAAAGGACTCTATCTGATGTATATTACATCCCTCACTTAAAGAGTAATATACTCAGTCTTGGGCAAGCCACAGAAAGTGGTTGTGAAGTGAAAATGAAAAATGATCATCTATGGATGTATGATAGAATGGGGAATCTTTTAGTCAAGGTGAAGAGAGCTCCAAACAGACTTTATAAAGTCACTCTCAAAACAGGTAATGCAAAGTGTTTCTTGCATAGCATTGAAGAAGAAAGCTGGCTATGGCATGGCAGGCTAGGCCATGTCAATTTTCACTCAATGGAGGAGATGACCAGAAAGGGTTTAGTCAAGGGTGTGCCAAGAATTAGCAACTCAACTCAGATATGTGAAAGCTGCCTTATTGGGAAGCAATCAAGGCTGCCATTTCCTTCTAAGGCTGGTTCAAGGGCAAAACAGGTATTGGAGTTAATATCAGTTGATCTGTGTGGGCCAATAGCTCCTCCAACCAAGGCTGGTAACAGGTATTTTCTTTTGATTGTTGATGACCACTCCAGGTTCATGTGGGTCTATATGCTTAAGAATAAAGACCAGGCTTTTAGTACTTTTAAGAGATATAAAATGTATGTTGAAAAGAAATTTGGCCCAAGGATAAAAGGGTTAAAATCTGATAGGGGAGGGGAATTTACCTCTCTAGAGTTTAACCAATTTTGTGAAGAAAATGGAATAGAGAGTTCCTAACTGCCCCATACTCCCCACAGCAGAATGGGGTAGTAGAAAGAAGAAATAGGTCTATTTTGAATTTGACAAGATCTATGATGAAGTCAATGAATGTCCCACAAGACCTATGGGGAGAAGCTGTTAGGCACTCTGTCTACCTAATGAATAGGATCCCTACCAAATCATTACATGACTCTACACCTTATGAAGTTGTTAAAAATAAGAAACCAGATCTGCATCATTTAAAAATATTTGGGTGTGTAGGTCATGTAAAGCTATTGGTACCTGGTCAAAAGAAGTTGGATGACAAAAGTAGAGCCATGGTCTATTTGGGTACTGAGGAAGGTAGTAAAGCATATAGAATGCTTGATGTTGATCGGGGAAAGATTATAGTAAGCAGGGATGTCATCTTTCAAGAGGATAGAAGTTGGAACTGGCATAAGGGTAAAAAAAGGTAATTTTACTAATGAAAGGGAATGGCAAGACTTCTTTGTTGATAGAGAAGTAAGGGAACTTCAGGTAAATGATGGGCATATCACTTTCACTGATACTCATGATCAGGGGGGAGAAGGATCTACCTCAAATTCTGGTGATCATGATAATAGTGGAAGTGATGATGCTGAAAACAATGAAGAAAATGTTGCAAATCAGTCTCAAGGTCCAGTGGACCAGCACATGGGTAGAAGATCAAGAACAGGGAGGATTACTACTGTGCCTGCACATCTACAAGACTATGTCTTAGATAATAGACTTGGTCAATTAGCTCAAAGACAAGAAGAATCAGATCAAGTGAATCTTCTCTTAACACAAAAAGAAGAACCAGTTAGGTTCAAGGATGCTGTTAAGATAGAGGAATGGAGACAGGCCATGAAAGAAGAAATGAATGCCATTGAGAAGAATCACACTTGGGTGTTAACTAACCTACCAGCTGGTCACAAGTCAATTGGGCTTAAATGGTTGTTTAAAATCAAAAGGGATGCTAGTGGAGAGATTACTAAATATAAAGCAAGACTTGTGGCAAAAGGGTATGTACAGGAAGAAGGAGTTGACTTTGAAGAGGTATTTGCACCTGTGGCCAGAATTGAAACAATTAGATTCATTCTTGCATATGCAGCTCAACAGAATTGGAAGGTATTTCATTTAGATGTGAAGGCAGCCTTCCTTCATGGAGAATTGAAGGAAGAAGTATATGTTGATCAGCCAGAAGGATTTGTGAAAAAAGGTGAGAAGCACAAGGTTTACAAGTTAGTAAAAGCATTGTATGGTCTGAAACAGGCCCCAAGGGCATGGAATACCAAACTTGATTCTATTTTAAAACAATTGGGTTTCAAGAGGTGTCAGCATGAACAAGCTGTGTATATAAGGGTAAAATTGGAAAGCAGGTTAGTTTTGGGAGTATATGTTGATGATTTATTAGTCACAGGTAGTAACCAAGCTGAAGTTGACATGTTCAAACTAGAAATGCAATCCAAATTTGAAATGACAGATCTTGGACTATTGTGTTACTATTTGGGAATGGAAGTGTCTCAAGATTCTGATGGAGTTAGAATAAAGCAGTCAGCATATGCAGCCAAGGTCATAGCTTTGGCAGGTTTAGAAGAAGGAAATTCAGCCTCAATTCCAATGGAACCAGGATTAAGATTGTATAAAGATGTGGGAGGAGAGGTAGTGGAAGCAAGCAGCTATAGAAAACTTGTTGGGTCATTGAGGTATCTATGTCAAACCAGACCAGACTTGGCCTACTCAGTTGGGTATGTGAGTAGGTTTATGCAGTCACCCAGGGAATCACATATGAAGGCTGTCAAACATATTATAAGATATGTCATAGGAACAGTTAACTATGGTTTAGTCTATGGCAGGAAGCAAGAAGGAAAGTTAATGGGATATTCGGACAGTAACCATTCAATGGATGGTGATGATGGGAAATATACTTCAGGGAATGTGTTTTATTACAATGGCTCATTGATTTCTTGGCATTCCCAGAAACAGAAGGTTGTGGCCCTATCTAGTTGTGAAGCTGAATTTGTAGCAGCAACAGTTGCAGCCTGTCAAGCTGTGTGGTTAGCTGGACTTGCAGAAGAAATAACGGGTCAAAAACATGAAAAGGTTCTGTTAAAAGTATTCAGTTAATGAAAAATCCAGTCTTCCATGGTAGGTCAAAGCATATTAATTTGAAATTTCATTTCATTAGGGAGTGCATAGAGAAAGGGCTAATTCATGTTGAATTTGTTGGAAGTAATTGGCAAAAGGCTGATATTATGACAAAGGCTTTGGCAAGGTCTAGATTCACTGATATGAGAGAGTTAGTAGGTGTGGAAGAGCTGTGAAAAATGAAAGAAAATTCTGCTGTATTTTGAAAATTTAAGAATATCACTTTGGTATCTCTTTGATTCAATTTCATGAAACACTAGTGTATTCAAGTTCATGGAACCGCTGTTACACAGTGATAATGGATTGATTTTGAAGAAAAGAGGTGATGGGTGATTGAAGAATTAAGCTGCAATGGATTGGTCTTAAGGGGGGATATGTTAGGTTCTGTTAATAAAAGTTTAGTCGCAAACTGTCAAGTTAATAAAAGATGAGGGGTGCAGTTTGTAACTAATTTCATAAGTTTGTTAATTGTTTGTTAGCGGCTATAAATGCCGAGATTGTATCTGTAATCCCAATCCATCGTTAATAAAATTTCTTAGCAGCTTTTATATCTTGATTCTCTCTTTCGTTTTCAATTTGAATTCATAATCAGATCTGAGCCGTATAAACAAAAGGCATTTACAACACCTATCGATATCATAGTGGTTGTGATAGTCATTAAACAATGTCAATTGGGAGGGTGTGAGGGGGTTTACTGTATATCATTTGATCACATTATAATTTCAAAAATGTAATTGAGCTTTACGGATGATGTTTATTGGATTATGATTTTAAGGCTATGATGATTTTTGTCTTTACGGTTTTAGACTTAGTGGTTTTGGCAACGACACTTTGTTCAAATTGTTGTCGTTACCTCACTTGGGTTTCGTATACGATCTAAGCGGTAACCGTTATGATGGTGACATATAAACTGAGCCTTATTTTACTTTGTATTCTTTTTATAATGCTTATTTTACTTTGTATTCTTTTTATAATGCTGGTAAAATAAAAGGAAAATGGTAACTTAAAATGTTTATAGGAATTTATAATAAATTCTGGCATTTTACAACTTATAAAATAAATTGTTGTGGTTTACAATTGAAAAACGGACGGTAGATGAGGGTGGCCACCGCGGAGCGTGAACTAAAAAAACCTCATACTTTAGTTGTGACACCCGAGAATTCCAAGGTTAACTTCCGTTAGACAATCTCCGTTAGTTACGTCATAAGTGTTAACTTAAGTAACTAATGCATAACTAGGCCGAATACGTCCACGACCTTTGGTTGATCACCGAACCCGCCCATATGTGTTATGTGCTTATTTATTGTCCTTATGTGCAATGTGATTTAAATACATGACTTAGTATTGTGAATTGCATGACAAATTGTAAATACTTGATTATGTGGAAAACTTGTCTTTTTGGTCAACCCTAAAACTTTTGCTTTCTTTCCCCAGCGACGATAGCAACGACGACAGCTGAGACTACGAACGCTACAACACAAGAATAATTTTCGGGACGAAAATTCCAATTACAAGGGAAGGATGTGACACCCGAGAATTCCAAGGTTAACTTCCGTTAGACAATCTCCGTTAGTTACGTCATAAGTGTTAACTTAAGTAACTAATGCATAACTAGGCCGAATACGTCCACGACCTTTGGTTGATCACCGAACCCGCCCATATGTGTTATGTGCTTATTTATTGTCCTTATGTGCAATGTGATTTAAATACATGACTTAGTATTGTGAATTGCATGACAAATTGTAAATACTTGATTATGTGGAAAACTTGTCTTTTTGGTCGCCAGCGAAACTACCGGGCGAAACTGTAGTGTCGCCCGGTAGCCAGCTGAACTACTCGATCAACATGTGACCAGAGCTAGTTTTGCCTGGCTAGCGAAACTGCCAGCGAAACTAGCCTCTGATATAAATAATCTTAATGAACCCTAATAGCCTCATTTGCTTAAACCACACAACAAACACACACACACTCTCCTCTCTGATTTCGGCCAAGGCAAAGAGGTCACCAAAGAATCGATTTCCAGTCCCTGAATCATCATCCATCATCATCTAAATCATCCCGTGAGTCCCAAACCTTGAGTTCTTATGTTTACTTTAGGTTTTTATTAAAAAGCATGCTAGAATCTTCATGTTAACGCTTGAAATTGAATCTGAGATGTTGTACATGCTAGATCTATCATAAAGTTAGCAACTTTACGTTTAAAATCCAGCCATGGTAGAGATTTATGCTATTTTAGCCATTTTAGGGTTTTATATGTATTTTGGGTGATTTGATGACAAAATGCATGTTTAAGGTGTTAAAGCTTGCTGATTTATGTTGGTAAATGCCTATGTATGCTAAATAATGAATTGCATGTAAGATCAGAAGCTGTTAGGTTGATTTTTAGGCAAATCCGTATGTTTTTCGCGACTAGCGAAACTGCATGATCATCTAGCGAAACTAAGGCAATCTTCAACCAGCGAAACTGTGTAAATTATTTGAAATCGTTTGCGGCGAAACTACTAGCGAAACTAGTAGTGTCGCCGTGAATTTTTGTGCATGATTTACTTGCGAAATTGCTCGCGAAACTAGACCTTGACCAATGTCCGTGAACGAAAGTTCAAATCAGTTTCGAGAGAAACTAGCTAGCGAAACTATGCCAGTTTCGAGAGAAACTAGCTAGCGACACTATGCCGGTTTCCAGCGAAACTAACTAGCGAAACTGAGCCACCAGTTTCGGAGAAACTAGTTAGCGAAACTGTGCTAGTCCGAGCCTCACTAGTTCCGGGCGAAACTAGCCTAGCGAAACTATTATGTGCCTAGCGAAACTGCTGCCTGTTTGTATAGAATTTGCTAAGTGTTGCACCATGCTAAGTGTTATATGCTATGCCATAACTTATATGATTATGCTATGATGATACGTGCTTGATTTCCGTAATATGTGAACCCTTGTTTATGATCAACCATCGGTATCGTGTGTCGGTATGTCGAGTCTTAGTTACAACGTGCTATGTTATGGGCCATAGTGACGTTGAGTTAAAGTTTAGACACAACCTAACACCTAAGACCTTAATGTGATTACTAGGTCTTCGTTAGCAAACATAAATTGGATTAACAAGTGTAGCTGAGCAACCTAAGGTGAATTTCACAAACCCTTTACTTGTGAGCCCGTTTGGGTCACAACGAACATACTAAACGGAAAACAACGCTGACAATTTGAGGTATTGCCTAATGGGGTACCTGTTATGGAAGTTGGAGTGTTTTATGGGGAACACTTGCAACTGTCCATCTTTGGGGTTTCAAATGAAATCCGGAACCAACTATTACGACACTTAAACTCTTTTTGGGATTTCAGATGAAATCCAGAATAAACATTTTAATATGACTAGTGTAGGTTAAAGTCGAAACCAAATGATATCACATGATTTCTAAGGATGCTTTAAAACTTAAAGTCCTCAACTTAGTACTGATGATCTGGAAAGTGAGGGGATGTTGGGTAGATCTACTGAGGGTTTGACAAACCCTGCTCCGCGGTACACAAATGTGTAGCCAACCGGCCGGGGGCCGAACGGAGTGCAATATCAGCCTGTTCTTAGTTGTGGGCATCCCAAATGGGACACAACTGGAGGCACAAACCAACGGCAAATGCCGTACTCTGTTACGTCAGCTTTCAGCCCTAGTACGACTTCCTTAGTGCATGGAAACCGGATTAGCTACCCGCGATATCGGTTGACTGCTTTAACTTTTACATAACTAGTGCATATTCAGTAAACAAACTCTTGGCAATGTTTTGCAAAACCATACTACTTATATATGTTGATACATACGATTATTGAGACTGGGCCAATGCATGTCATGCCCACCGTGAACTCACCAACCGTTAGGTTGACACTTGTGTGGTTTTCACTTTTGCAGATCGTTGAGGAGTATCCGCTAGAGGTTGGCATGGCACTTGAAGACTTTGTTTGTTTTAAACTACATTTGGGGATTTAATACAATGACTTGTTTATGTAAAGCACGTGGTTAGTGCTAAGACAAATAATTTTCCGCTGCGTATATTTTGAAACTGTTTTTATTATTGATGCTTGGACTTTACTCTGATTCATTTAGTATTTGTAACTAATGGTTGTGGTCCTGGTCTAGTCGCGCCCCTTAACGGTATAAACTCCGTTAGTGGTAAATTGGGGGTGTGACAGATTGGTATCAGAGCCATAGGTTGCAGAGAACTGGAATCATTTTTGAAAACGATTTGGAAACTGCAACTTGAAACCTTAGTTACAAATAAACGAACAAATTCTCAAAACAAAATTTTTCACGTGCCAACCTGGGATACTCACTCTGCTGTGTAAGTAAATACTTCATATGTATATATATACGTGTAGATATATATATAGACCGTGTCTATGAAGTCTAACGGAAAACCTTAGGAAATTTTCACACACGAATACGAAACGCGAACGTTAATACACACTACCTCGGGGGAAAGCGACAACGAAACGATGCTACACGCTACGTCCTGATTTCTGCTATGACGACTACGCCGACGGTGACTTTTATGGGAAAGCCGACTTTCGACGATAGTACTTACGAATTCCGACGTTCTTCGACGACGCCTCGATTATGCACAAAATTTTTCTGGACTAATAGAAGGATAACGGGAAATTGCTAATATACATATTATGGGATATGTATAGAATATAACTGTGACTGAACACTGTCTACTTTCACTATCCAGAAAATGTCTGGAAGAGCGGGAAGGAACAACATCAATCTGACGCCTGCACAACTGCAAGCGATGATCAACGAGCATGTGCAAGCCGCCGTGGCAGCCGTGCAAGCTACAATTGCCGCCCATGGTAATTATTACGCCGGTTAAGGCACAAGGCGATATATATTTTGACCTGTTTAAAATTTGAAACCCGAACTATTAATTGCATCAGGAAACATCCATCACTGTACCTTCAAAACTTTCATGGACTGCAAGCCAATGACATTCTCCGGCGAAGAAGGAGCGGTAGGTCTCCTCAGATGGATTGAGAAGTCAGAAAAAGTCTTCTCCATGTGTAACTGCCCGGCTGAAAACAAAGTGAAGTTTGCTACTGGTACATTCGAAGGTGCAGCTCTGTCTTGGTGGAACGCTGAGATTCAAATGATTGGGAATGATGCGGCTAACAACATGGAATGGGGAGCGTTCAAAGAACTGATTATGGAGGAATACTGTCCACGCGATCAAGTCAAGAAGCTCGAAGGAGAATTTCTGAACTCCAAAATGATTGGGTCTGAAGTTGAAGCGTACACTGCACGATACCACGAGTACACAGCACTGTGTCCGTCTATGGTCGACGCTGAGTTCAAGCGCATTGAGCGTTATCTGGAGGGTCTCGTACCTCAAATCAAGAGTCTGGTAACTGCTAGCAACCCGGTAACCGTACAGCAAGCCATCCGTCTGGCTCACAAGTTAACTGATCAAGAGGTTGAAAGGGGTACACTACCTGCCAGAAGCTCTGAAAAGACCGCCTTAAGTGGCAAAAGAAAGGCTGAAGAAGAAGCTCCAGCAATGTCTGTGAATCAATCTGGGAGATCCTCAAACTCCCAGTATCAAAACAAGCGACCTGACAACACAAGGTCCACTTTCAATTATGGCAGCAACAGTGGGAGCAACAACCGTCAAGGCGGTAATGGAAACTACAAAGGCAAGGCTCCGTTTTGCAACAAGTGTGAGAAGCACCACAGGGGTATGTGTAGCAAGGGCTTAGAGTGTGGGAGATGTGGAAAGTTGGGTCATGAAGCCAACAACTGCTGGACCAATTTGCAGAGGCTGAACAACAATGGTCAGAACCAAGGGGGAAACAACAGGGGAAATGTGAACAACCGTAACGGGCCAGGAAACAATCTGACAACAACAACAATGGTGGAGCCCGTGGTTGTTTTGAATGTGGTGCGCAGGGCCACATGAAGAAAGATTGTCCGCGATTGCGCAGACAGGGAAATGGAAACAATGGGAACCAGGGAAACAATGATGGGAACGGAAATGGTGGAAACGGTAATGGCGGGAATGGTAGAGGTCGTGCTTTTGTGATGGGTCAAGGTGAAGCTCGCAACGATGCCAACGTGATCAACGGTAAATTTATATTGAATGGTTTCTTCGCTACTGTTTTATTTGATTCTGGTGCTGAAAGAAGTTTTATTTCCAAAAAGTTTGCTAGACTAATTAAGGCTAAACCAATTGACCTAGATGCTAAGTATGTGGTAGAATTAGCGAATGGTAAACTTCATGATACGACACAAATAGTGAAGGACTGTAAGTTAGAACTAGCAGGCCACACCATAGGAATCGACCTTATGCCCTTTCCGATTGGTAGTTTTGACGTGATAGTAGGAATGGACTGGTTATCTGAAAATCGAGCCGAAATCCTGTGTCAAGAAAAAGTGGTCCGTATTCCACTCGAAGGCGGTGAGGTGTTAACAGTCCAAGGTGAAAAGGGTGGAACAGTGACCTGAATTATCTCATATCTCAAAGCTCAAAAGTGCCTTCGTAAAGGTCACTTCGCGATTCTTGCAAACGTCACTGACTCGACACTTCCCGAGCGCAGAATCAACGACTACCCGATAGTCCGCGACTTCCAAGATGTATTTCCTGAAGATCTGCCTGGTTTACCTCCATTCCGACAAGTTGAGTTTGGAATCGATCTAACTCCTGGAGCCGCTCCGATTGCGCGCGCTCCGTATCGCTTGGCTGTAAGTGAACTCAATGAACTATCTGCACAACTTCAAGAGCTACTCGACAAGGGATTTATCCGTCCAAGTTCGTCTCCGTGGGGAGCTCCGGTGTTATTTGTAAAGAAGAAAGATGGAACGTTCCGGATGTGCATCGACTACCGAGAGCTTAACAAAGTCACGATCAAGAATCGGTACCCACTTCCTCGAATCGACGATCTTTTCGACCAGCTGCAAGGTTCGAGCTACTACTCAAAGATTGATCTTCGGTCAGGTTACCATCAACTTCGCGTTCGAGACGAGGATATTTCTAAGACCGCATTCAGAACTCGGTATGGTCATTACGAGTTCCTGGTTATGCCGTTTGGGCTAACCAATGCGCCTGCCGTATTCATGGATTTGATGAATCGAGTGTGCAAACCGTACCTCGATAAGTTTGTAATAGTTTTCATCGACGACATTTTGATATACTCCAAAATGAAGGAAGAACACGAGAATCATCTGCATCTTATCTTGGAATTACTTCGTAAGGAACAACTCTACGCCAAGTTTTCGAAGTGCGATTTTTGGATACGCGAAGTCCAGTTTCTTGGACACATCGTTAATGAGGAAGGAATCCATGTCGACCCGTCGAAAGTAGAAGCTATCAAGAATTGGTCTACACCTAGAGCGCCGACCGAAATCCGACAATTTTTGGGACTTGCCGGATACTACCGAAGATTTATCAAGGGTTTCTCTCAATTGGCTCAACCCTTAACGGCTTTGACGCACAAAGGAGTGCAGTATAGGTGGGGTGAAAAAGAAGAACGCGCCTTTCAAACTCTCAAAGACATGTTATGTTCTGCTCCAATTCTCTCGTTACCTGATGGGGTTGACGACTTTGTGGTTTATTGCGATGCGTCTATTCAAGGACTCGGGTGCGTATTGATGCAACGAGACAAAGTAATTGCCTATGGGTCGAGGCAACTGAAGGATACTGAGAAGAATTATACAACGCATGATTTAGAGATGGGAGCCGTTGTTCATGCACTCAAGATTTGGAGACATTACCTTTATGGAACAAAGTGCACAATATTTACTGACCACAAAAGCTTACATCACATCTTTGATCAGAAGGACCTCAACATGCGACAACGAAGGTGGGTCGAGTTACTGAACGATTATGATTTGGCAATCAAGTATCACCCGGGAAAAGCCAATGTTGTGGCTGACGCCTTAAGCAGAAAAGAGTATGAAAAGCCTCGAAGGGTACGAGCGCTACAACTTACCATTCATTCGGGACTGCCGGATCGAATCCGCGATGCTCAAAGAGAAGCTCTGAAAGAAGAAAACTTCGCAGCTGAAGCACTGCGAGGGGTAGATGGAAATTCTGAAATTAAGTCTGATGGACTCCGATATTATAACGACAGAATCTGGGTTCCTCTGCTGGGAAATCTCCGTGAGCTCGTGATGGACGAGGCTCACAAGTCGAGGTATTCGGTACATCCAGGATCAGATAAGATGTACCAAGACTTAAAGAACCTGTATTGGTGGCCAAATATGAAAGCCGACATCGCGCGATATGTGGCTAAGTGTTTAACGTGCTCAAGGGTAAAGATCGAGTACCAAAAGCCTTCGGGACTACTACAACAACCAAAGATCCCAGAATGGAAATGGGAGGATATCTCCATGGACTTTGTTACGGGATTACCTCATCGATCGAATCGACCAGATGCGATTTAGGTTATCATTGATCGCTTAACCAAATCCGCACATTTTATCCCGATGAAGGAAAACGACAACATGGATAGGCTAACGAAGTTGTACATCGACCGAATTGTGGCGCGTCATGGAGTGCCTAAGACTATTATCTCCGATCGAGATCCACGATTCACTTCACGATTATGGCAATCTATGCATGAAGCATTGGGGACCAGGCTTGATATGAGCACAGCTTATCACCCGCAGACCGATGGTCAGACGGAAAGAACCATTCAAACATTAGAAGATATGCTCCGAGCTTGTGTTCTTGATTTCGGAAAAGACTGGGAAGCTCACCTTCCGTTGGTGGAGTTCTCCTACAATAACAGCTATCATTCAAGCATCGGTGCAGCACCATTTGAAGCACTATATGGCAGAAAATGCAGATCGCCCGTATGTTGGGCCGAAACAGGTGAGAAAGGACTCACTGGACCAGAGATCATTCACGACACGACTGAACGCATAATCCAAATCAGAAAGCGGATAGCTGCAGCGCGAGATAGACAGAAGAGCTATGCCGACAAGCGCCGTAAACCTCTAAAGTTCGAAGTAGGTGACAAGGTATTATTGAAGGTGTCTCCTTGGAAAGGAATGATACGCTTCGGAAAGCGTGGAAAGTTGAATCCTCGCTACATCGGTCCGTTTGAAATTATTGGGGAAGTAGGCCCGGTAGCCTACCGATTGAAACTCCCAGCCGAACTCGATGGAGTTCACAACGTGTTTCACGTCTCAAATCTGAAAAGTGTCAGGCTCAAGAGACAGAAATAATTCCTTTGGAGGAATTGGTAATTGATGAACATCTAAGATTCATCGAGCAACCGGTAGAAATCATGGGACGCGAGGAGAAGACCCTCAAACGTGGCAAGATTCCGATCGTCAAGGTGCGATGGAACTCAAAGCGTGGACCAGAATATACGTGTGAACGAGAGGATCAGATGAAGAAAAAGTATCCTCACCTGTTCGAACAAACGTCCACAGAAACTCAAGGTATGATTTAATTTTGGGGACCAAAATTCCTTTAACAAGAGGAGGATGTGGCAACCCTAAAACTTTTGCTTTCTTTCCCCAACGACGACAGCTGAGACTACGAACGCTACAACACAAGAATAATTTTCGGGACGAAAATTCCAATTACAAGGGAAGGATGTGACACCCGAGAATTCCAAGGTTAACTTCCGTTAGACAATCTCCGTTAGTTACGTCATAAGTGTTAACTTAAGTAACTAATGCATAACTAGGCCGAATACGTCCACGACCTTTGGTTGATCACCGAACCCGCCCATATGTGTTATGTGCTTATTTATTGTCCTTATGTGCAATGTGATTTAAATACATGACTTAGTATTGTGAATTGCATGACAAATTGTAAATACTTGATTATGTGGAAAACTTGTCTTTTTGGTCGCCAGCGAAACTACCGGGCGAAACTGTAGTGTCGCCCGGTAGCCAGCTGAACTACTCGATCAACATGTGACCAGAGCTAGTTTCGCCTGGCTAGCGAAACTGCCAGCGAAACTAGCCTCTGATATAAATAATCTTAATAAACCCTAATAGCCTCATTTGCTTAAACCACACAACAAACACACACACACTCTCCTCTCTGATTTCGGCCAAGGCAAAGATGTCACCAAAGAATCGATTTCCAGTCCCTGAATCATCATCCATCATCATCTAAATCATCCCGTGAGTCCCAAACCTTGAGTTCTTATGTTTACTTTAGGTTTTTATTAAAAAGCATGCTAGAATCTTCATGTTAACGCTTGAAATTGAATCTGAGATGTTGTACATGCTAGATCTATCATAAAGTTAGCAACTTTACGTTTAAAATCCAGCCATGGTAGAGATTTATGCTATTTTAGCCATTTTAGGGTTTTATATGTATTTTGGGTGATTTGATGACAAAATGCATGTTTAAGGTGTTAAAGCTTGCTGATTTATGTTGGTAAATGCCTATGTATGCTAAATAATGAATTGCATGTAAGATCAGAAGCTGTTAGGTTGATTTTTAGGCAAATCCGTATGTTTTTCGCGACTAGCGAAACTGCATGATCATCTAGCGAAACTAAGGCAATCTTCAACCAACGAAACTGTGTAAATTATTTGAAATCGTTTGCGGCGAAACTACTAGCGAAACTAGTAGTGTCGCCGTGAATTTTTGTGCATGATTTACTTGCGAAATTGCTCGCGAAACTAGACCTTGACCAATGTCCGTGAACGAAAGTTCAAATCAGTTTCGAGAGAAACTAGCTAGCGAAACTATGCCAGTTTCGAGAGAAACTAGCTAGCGATACTATGCCGGTTTCCAGCGAAACTAACTAACGAAACTGAGCCATCAGTTTCGGAGAAACTAGTTAGCGAAACTGTGCTAGTCCGAGCCTCACTAGTTCCGGGCGAAACTAGCCTAGCGAAACTATTATGTGCCTAGCGAAACTGCTGCCTGTTTGTATAGAATTTGCTAAGTGTTGCACCATGCTAAGTGTTATATGCTATGCCATGACTTATATGATTATGCTATGATGATACGTGCTTGATTTCCGTAATATGTGAACCCTTGTTTATGATCAACCATCGGTATCGTGTGTCGGTATGTCGAGTCTTAGTTGCAACGTGCTATGTTATGGGCCATAGTGACGTTGAGTTAAAGTTTATACACAACCTAACACCTAAGACCTTAATGTGATTACTAGGTCTTCGTTAGCAAACATAAATTGGATTAACAAGTGTAGCTGAGCAACCTAAGGTGAGTTTCACAAACCCTTTACTTGTGAGCCCGTTTGGGTCACAACGAACATACTAAACGGAAAACAACGCTGACAATTTGAGGTATTGCCTAATGGGGTACCTGTTATGGAAGTTGGAGTGTTTTATGGGGAACACTTGCAACTGTCCATCTTTGGGGTTTCAAATGAAATCCGGAACCAACTATTACGACACTTAAACTCTTTTTGGGATTTCAGATGAAATCCAGAATAAACATTTTAATATGACTAGTGTAGGTTAAAGTCGAAACCAAATGATATCACATGATTTCTAAGGATGCTTTAAAACTTAAAGTCCTCAACTTAGTACTGATGATCTGGAAAGCGAGGGGATGTTGGGTAGATCTACTGAGGGTTTGACAAACCCTGCTCCGCGGTACACAAATGTGTAGCCAACCGGCCGGGGGCCGAACGGAGTGCAATATCAGCCTGTTCTTAGTTGTGGGCATCCCAAATGGGACACAACTGGAGGCACAAACCAACGGCAAATGCCGTACTCTGTTACGTCAGCTTTCAGCCCTAGTACGACTTCCTTAGTGCATGGAAACCGGATTAGCTACCCGCGATATCGGTTGACTGCTTTAACTTTTACATAACTAGTGCATATTCAGTAAACAAACTCTTGGCAATGTTTTGCAAAACCATACTACTTATATATGTTGATACATACGATTATTGAGACTGGGCCAATGCATGTCATGCCCACCGTGAACTCACCAACCGTTAGGTTGACACTTGTGTGGTTTTCACTTTTGCAGATCGTTGAGGAGTATCCGCTAGAGGTTGGCATGGCACTTGAAGACTTTGTTTGTTTTAAACTACATTTGGGGATTTAATACAATGACTTGTTTATGTAAAGCACGTGGTTAGTGCTAAGACAAATAATTTTCCGCTGCGTATATTTTGAAACTGTTTTTATTATTGATGCTTGGACTTTACTCTGATTCATTTAGTATTTGTAACTAATGGTTGTGGTCCTGGTCTAGTCGCGCCCCTTAACGGTATAAACTCCGTTAGTGGTAAATTGGGGGTGTGACATTAGTAAATTCAAGAAGAACTAGAGTATTTTATTTATTTATTTATCAAAGACTCCTTTCCGGTTATTGTATTAATGAAAGCAATTGACATCAAAACAAACTACACTCTAGAAAATATGCTCCCTGCCGCAACGCGCGGGGAGTATCCATCTTGTTTTAACTGATAATCACTAACACTTCTTGATGTAGGTATCTATTTTTTGTCGGAAAGCTAAAGCCTTGCAATCTATCTATTGTAATTGTAGCCAACAACTCTTTCTACATTTTGTATCCATAATATAGTCCGTTAATCTGCTGAATATTTTGTTGCAAGTAGACTCTAAAATGACATGAAAAGTACATAAATGTATGTTGACCCAGTGCAAATGACTATGAAATATCAAACTATGACAACATTCAGTACACAACACACACAAGAACACAATCAGCACGACGGCCCGCCGCAACGCGCGGGGGGGGGGGGGGGGTAAACATCTCGTTCTCTACACACTCTTTTCCTTGCACACATTTATCCACTAATTCTCGCTAGCTTCAGGTGATGGTAATGAGACGAATTCTTTTCCTATTACAAGGCTAGTAGCGTTTTGTTTACACACTAACAGAACCAGTTAAGCCACAAGTATATATAATCTCAGTCTCTCACATGAAGGGTTTCTTCAGATCCAAGTCTCGATCGGGTTCTTGCTTCTTCAATCACAAAATTTATTAGTTAGCGACTTGCATAGTTGTATAAAAAGGAAATGTTTTTTCTGCTAATAAAAGTTATGTAATAAAATCTAGCAACAAAAGGGTATTGTAAATAACTTCATTGTGCTCCTCATTTGGTGATTTAACTCATATACCATTACTAACATCATATGACATGTGAGAAGGAGTATAATATCGTGGAACTTTCAAGAACCGAAATAAAGAACTAACCGCAACTTTGAAAAATCATTATCATATTTAAGCCTCTTAGAGCGTTTTGCAGTACTAAATTAATATAAAGTTAAGAAAGTGTGATGTAAATGTTACTTTAGCCTAATTTTTGGTTAAGAATAAAATAAAAATACCAATTTGAAAAAAGCAATGGTTTGAGTGATCGTTCTCTGAAAATCAAGTGACCAAACTAGAAATATATATAGCGACAATACGCTACTTTTTGTTTCAACTTTCAATTTACATATGTTACTTAATATCTTGGGAAAAAGCATATTTTATCTTTAAGCATTATCAAAAGTACCAAACCATCAAAGTATCACATGATGCATTATGATTGCTTCAACTTCTCGCCTTTCATTTTTGGTTTTGGACTCTAGTTGATCGAGATACTTTTTTCTTTAAAATCCAATACTAATATGATAGCGTGAGTGATTGTACCGGGCGTAAGCCACTTACAACGGTAACGAAAAGGAACACCGTACCGGTGGAGACGTGAGGAGGCATGAGACGCTAATGTGAGTGTGCTCACAAGAGTTGAAGGGCGGCCCTGGACGTTCGGTCTTCGATGCTAGTCAAGATGGGTCAATAACGAAACCAAGAAAACATGTTCAGTTTTCACTGACGAGTTCATATTTGAATTCATCAAAATGTTTCTAATAATTAAGTTAAAACCAGAGAGGTTTTACCATATATTATTATATAGAAATAGAAATATGTATGAATATATTCAAGTGGAGATGGGTAGGGGTGAAGAGAAAACCGAATTAACAGACAAAATCGAAATGAACAAAAAACTAAACCTGAAATAACGGTTCAGTTTAGGTTACATGTGAATTAAGAACCTAACCGAGCTGAAAAACTAACTATTTTTATATATTTTTTATTATAAATATATATAATAATAACAATAATAATATAAGTTTATCGTATATTTATGTTAATTACGTATTAAATTATTATAGGTAGCACTAAGGGTCTGTTTGTTGTAAGCTAATGAAATGGTCGAGGGAATGAAATGAATCATTATCATTTCATTATTCTCTTTGATTACCATGTGGAAATAAAATAAATAACTATTTCATGTTATTTGATAGTTAGTAGTAGCAAAGTAATCGAATATATCTATGTCAACATTTACATATAAAATGAATATATTTTTCTAATATTTATATTTTTTAATATTTTTAATTTCTTAATTTTTTAATTTAAAATTTTAACTTTTTATTATTTTATTTTTATATATTTTAATTTTCATGTTTTAATTTTATTTATTAATGACTTAATTGATTATAAAACATTAATTAATTATAAAACTTATAAATGACTTAATTGATTATAAAATATTAATTAATAATTTAATGCAAAATTATAATGAAATAATCCTAACTTTTAAGGGTTAACCGGCAATAATCTCACTTTTAATAATCACTCTCAGTGGTCCCAACTTTCACTATATTTATTAATAGTGGTCCCGATATTAAAAAACTTAACACTGTTAAGTTTTTAATGACATGGCGTCCGATGTGGATATTTATTTACTTTTTTCTTTTTTTAAATCTAACCTAATTGACATGTGGCATGTAGATTCTTGAGTCCCAAACACACCCTTATGTGTGTTCGTGAGAAAGACCAGCAGACAGCAAGCAGAAAGGAGCCGTAGCTCCGGCGACCGGCGAGCCTCCACGACCACTGGCGGCTAAAAGACCATCTTTGTAAGGATATGCTTATGCACCCCTAGATGCAAGTTCTTCCGGCCCGCTTCTTTCTTCTTCGTTGTTTCTACGATTCCAATGAATTTTGAGAATCGACACTTGATTCTCTGAATTGGTGCGAGATTTCTTTGATGTTGGTCCCAAATTGTTCATTTACTTGAATTTGGTTCTTATTTTTCAAGGGTTTCTTTGATTGGGGTTTGTTTCACAAGGGATTTTTGGATTTTGGGTTATAGAAGAGCAACGAGTCCTTCGTATCTTCTAGTTTCCATTTTTCTTCTAATTTTCTCATAAGCGGGGAAGATGCTGGCACTTATAGCGGTTGCGGCGGCGTAAATTCTTGTGGTGGTTGACACTTCCAGCAACGATTACAGAGTTTTGGGTGTCGATTTCTTCGACGATTGTGGATTTCATCCGGGTTTCGAGCAAGTTGTGATCTTGCGCCTGTGATTTTTGTGGGTTTTTCTTTATGGTTTTTTTTTTCACTGAGGGTAATTAGAGAGGATGATTTCAGGGAAGGGTGATACGGTGGTTCTCACTTTGATCTTCTTGTTCATGATTCATCGAGTCACTCAATCTTCTTCACGGGTTACTTCCGATGGTACTCGACTGCAACTCCATTTGCATCAACATGATGATCGGCGGAACCCTACATGGTCTTTTAGCTGCCGGTGGTCGCAGAGGCTCGTCGGTCGCCGGAGTTATGGCTCCTTTCTGCTTGCTGTGTGTTGGTATCTCTCACGAACACACATAAGGCTGTGTTTAGGACTCAAGAATCCACATGCCACATGTCAATTAGGTTAGATATAAGAAAAGAAAAAAAAAATAAATATTCATATCAGACGCCATGTCATAAAAAACTTAACGATGTTAAGTTTTTTAACGGCGGGACCATTATTAGTAAATATAGTGAAAGTGGGACAACTAGGAGTGATTATTAAAAGTGATATTTGTAACAGCCCAGACCCGTCGCACCAAGATATTGTCCGCTTTGGCAGCCGGCATGCCCTCAGGCATCCGCCCCTCACGGATTTAAAACGCGTCTTGGTGGGGGAGGTATCCACACCCTTATAAAGGCATGCTTAGTTCCCCTCCCCACCAATGTGGGATGTTACAATCCTCCCCCCTTAGGGGACCAGCGTCCTCGCTGGCACACTGGCCGACGACTGGCTCTGATACCATCTGTAACAGCCCAGACCCGTCGCACCAAGATATTGTCCGCTTTGGCAGCCGGCATGCCCTCAGGCATCCGCCCCTCACGGATTTAAAACGCGTCTTGGTGGGGGAGGTATCCACACCCTTATAAAGGCATGCTTAGTTCCCCTCCCCACCAATGTGGGATGTTACAATATTATTGCCGGGCAACCCTTAAAAGTTTGGGATTATTTCATTTCAATTTTCCTAATTTAATACATTAAAACAAAATTATTATAAATGAAAATGTGTTTGGTTAGTTTTTGTAAAAACCTCAAATTATTGAGTATGTTTATCGAACCTACATTAATTGGTAATTTAATAAATTGATAATTGAACTGGTTGCATGTAGAATCGGCTACCAAGGATAACTGGATAGATGCAAATCTAGGACGAGCTATCAAGGCAGTTCGACTAAAAGGGGAGGAGTACCAGTCTTCTGGTAAGCAGTCGACTCGTCAATCGATGTCTGAGTGCAAGTCTTCTGGTGATCAGTCGATTCGGTAGTTGAGATCTTCTGGTGACCAGTCAACCAGACAGTTTGGGTCTCCTGGTGAGCAGTCGACTCGGTAGTTAGGGTCTTATTCTGGAACCTGCAAAACAAAAACGCTGTTATTCTTTGGGAGCGAACAGGGTGTCCTGCGACCAAGCTCGGGCGTGAGAATAAGTATGCGTTTCAAGATATTAAAAGTAATCAAATGAGAGAGAGCGCAATGACTTGAGTTCTGAGAAGTTACCTGGTGGTTGAGGGTATTTATAACCCTCAACATTTGTCTCGTAGTGCTGTCAATGTTAGGTTCCCCAAGTAGCATGCTGCAGGTCTAGTATCTGGGCTATGTCAAAGAACCACAGTAGCTGTTTTGGGTAACCACATTGGTTATAGTGTCAGGTCGAGTCCTGGGACGCCGAACCGTGTGTATGAGCGTTGGTCTGTACCTACCCATCTCTTCCTTAGGAGTCCCCCCCGGATCGGGTCGGTAGGTTGACTCTTAAGGTGTCGTTAGTCGACCTGTCAGGGTTCGACCAGGGTAGGTTTGCGGTCAGTCGGCCTCACTTGGTCGGCTTGTCTGTTGGCCTGTTGTGAGTCGACCTTGACTTGGTCGACTTGTTTGTCGTCCTATCGTCAGTCAACCTTCTGGCTTGTTGTCAGTCGGCCTATCGTCAGCTGACCTTCTGGCTTGTTGTCAGTCGGCCTATTGAGGCCTGACCTATGTAAGTTGTAGTCGGTCGACCTGTTAAGGTCAACCTGTATGTCTGGGATCCGACAGATGGTTAGTCCGTAGGTCAGCCCTGACTGTGTGAGGTTAGATGTCCGGAACATGTATGCGTGTGACGTCATTCGAACCGGACATTCGTCATCATTGCATATATATATTTATCACGTATAAGCTAAGTTCATGTAACAATCATGTTCCTATCACATGCTGAGCATATGGAAATCATGTTTAGCATATTCCAAGTCATATCAAGTGTTCGCAATAGCATGCATGTACGTTATGTCAACTTACGATCACGTTTCATACGATAGAAATAAATATTTATTTAAATATATATTATTTTATATACAATCAAATACCAAGATCACTACTTTATCATCCGTCACGCATCTCATAACCTAAATCATACGAATTTATCATAGATCGAGCATCAATCAATCACCTTTACCCAAGATCCATCATGCATGTACGTAAAAATCGGATTTTTATCGAAGAATTCACGTAAAATTATCGACTTTATTGCATATTAATCCTAAATCTAGCATTATCAAGCATTCATAACATAAATCACATATAAAAATCACATCTTTATCATCATACAAGGATTGCAAGCTCATAAGCTCAAGATCTAAATATTAATTTGATATACATATTAATTTGTCCTTAAAAAAACAAAAAAAAAACTACGAGTGGAAATGGACAAAAACAAGACGCTGCAAAGTGTTGTACGTTCAGCTTTATTGACATTTGTGTGTGGAATCCAACTTTCTACAGTCTTCACTTCAGACCGCCCGGTCGACATCAGCCGGCCCTCATCTTTTACACTTTTACAGATTACTCCCTTTACTTATCCATAATTACAAAATCTACCTCCATCACATCATGCCAAGTGTCACCTCACATGCATTCTCTTCTCTTCTTTTAGAATATTTCCAACTGTGATTTATCGTATTTTGTCCACCATACCAAATCATATTGACGGGTCAAAATGACATGTAAATGTAACAACCATAAAATTAAATAAATTCCAATCCAGAATAAAACAAAGAGGTCTTTATCTATATACAAACATTTTATTTTATAATAATTTTTCCTCCTTGTTATAACTAGCAGCTAGTAATAATAATATATATCATTATTTATAAATTTTGGATACGCTCTTACGTAATGTTTACTTTATATAATATCATTTCATATAATAATTTCAATCACAAACTGGGTCATGTCTATATAATATAATATTAGTCTCCAAACATACTTTTATTTATTGAAAAATATATTTCCCATTCTTGCTTTTAAAATATGATAACTTTATGACAGCTGCATGTAGCATAAAAAGATATGAAGATAATATATAGATTTATATAAAAGGTAGATATATCAGATACAACTCAGACTTATTTATGAGTTTATATTCTGGCAAAATGAAAATTTAATCATATGATTTATTTTTTTTACAAAAAAGCATTGTTGTTAAAAAAAATGCAATCAGACCTAAGTTAACAATAAAATATATATTACATATACAAAAATAGGTTGGTACTAAACATTAAATATTTTTAGAAGCATCTTACATTAAAATGTTGATCGAAATGAGTAATTTTTAGAACGGCATCAATATTATTACCATACGCCAACAAGTGGCTAGACGGGGACAAAAAAAGAAAGTTACAAAAGTACAAAACCACTAATGAGTAAGATAACCAATCCATCCAAGAAATATTTAACTTAGAGTTGAAAAAGAAAACTTCATCAAGGAGAAAGTGTGTGCTAGAGTCCTTCGGGTTAAAAACCATAGAGTTCCTGAGTTTTCAAATAAGTCACCAAGTAGTCATTACAATATCTTCGATAACTTGCTTCTTTTTCAAACTGAGATCATGTTGAGAATCAATAGAGTGAATCATGTCTTGAAGAGGAAGAGTCATCAAGCGAATGAAAATCAAGCTAATTCCATATATTACGCCAAAGAGAGGAAACAGTAGCACACACGCTAAAAATGTGATGTGAGTCTTCCGTGTACAACAATCCACCAATCGGACAAAGGATAGATGGAAGATCGATGCCCTTGGAGTTTAACTTGAGCCGAGTGGGAAGCCTATTAAGGAGCAAACGCCAAGCATGAATATTCACCTTTCCGGAAACCAAACAATTCCAATTAGTGGCTTGAGAACCAACTGGGAGAATGCAAGAATCAATACATCTTCTGACCATCTTAACATCAAAATCTTCTATATCTGAGTCCAGAGCCTAGCCAAGCACGATCGAAATGAGCATTTTGTGAAACAATCTAGATTTACGAGTTAAAAACAACATAAAGAAAATAAAAACAAAAATTGTATTTAGAAAAAGATAAAGTTCAGTTTTTTTTTTGTTTTTTTTTTGAACAGGCAACGAATGCCCCGAAAAACCCGGGACTATTTACAACAGTTGAGCTAAGTCTAGGGAAAATCCACCTCCGCGAGCGGCCAGATGGTAAAACCTGGGAGCTCAGGGATCGAACTTGTGACCTTTCAATCCCAAGTCTCCCCTCATCGCCAATGTCCCTTCCAAAGTGTTGTCCGTAAGAATCGAACATGTGTCTCAAATAGAGAACACAGGCTTCCTACCACTACACCACAATGAAAGTTACAGATTTTTTTATTACTTCGATTGCAAATTGTCAATTTCTTTCATAACCGCCAATTTTAATCAAACCACATTCCCAAACAAACAAACAAGTCAACGGACGTCAATTGGCTAAACCACACAGCACCAAAACAAACAAGTATATTGACATTGTATTAAAATCAGGTCCCTAGAGATTATACATTTGACATATCTAGCCCAGCTCCTTGAAACTTTTACGCAATGCACCCATCATATGTGTGTTTAGGCCATGCGTAATTGGCTTGTGATGAGTCATTAAGCCCATCACAATCAACTAAACACCCCCCCCCCCCCCACCCCACCCCACCCTCCTCTCGAGGTGGGGTTTATCAAAGGGCGTGACTGCTCCTTCGTGGTGCTGATAACGGTTGGCGGCAACCTGAAAAGTTTTTTTTTCTTCCAATAGTCATACTATTTTACCATTTGCTTTTTTAAAATTAAAATTTTTTACAATCATACAACTGTCATTACATATATTTATCATCACATCTTCATGGTATCTCTTTGCGCCTTTATTACTGTCATACATCCAACCACTACGGATGAATTTAGTTTTGTTTATCTAAACCAGCTAAACAAAGAAAAACTTGGTAGAAAAGATTCAAACTTAGAGCATATATTTGGCTACGAGAAGAGTCACTAGACACATAAGTGGTAACAGAAGACTCTCAATGACCCAGATCATGTAGAAAACTCGAATTCCTCCCATAAAGGCCTCAATTTCATCAAAGAAAATTTTCCTAGAATTTGGATTTCCACCGTTTCTTTTAAGTGCATAAAGGATATTTTTTAAGGATTAAATCATTACACGTGTATTTTATAATATTTAGTCCACAGGTTTTTAGTTTAAGAGCGACTACTTTACCACTAAAATATCTCTTTAGACTATCCGTAATAGATGTGATAGCATTTGCATAACGCCTAGACACACTGCCCCCGAGGCACTAAGGGTGTTAAAACTATCCACGGCGGCACCATCATAACGCCCCATCTCCTCTTCTTTCTCAAATTTGATAGGTCAACCTATTTTAAAGGATTTTTTTAAAAAAAAACATTAATCGAGTAAAAACGAGAGGGCTTATGGGGATTATATGAGTTATGACTACAAACATTTTCAGTCATAACCCCTTAATGACTTAGCTGACACGTATCGCATAACGTCCCTAAAAAAAAGTTACGACTACACATAGCTTTAGAGACGTCAGACACCGAATGGATAAATAATCGAGATAATCAACTTATATGTTTACTTATGGATTTAAATGATTTAATTATTTATGATACAAATCTTTATGTATATTGGTTATTAGGAGTAGATTAGAGGGGGGGTGTGTTAGCCGTTCAAAAATAATAATCAAAAAGTCTATATGTTGTTCATTATTCCAACTCACATATTAATCTAATATACTTTTCACTCTACTCTAGTACTCTTTAATTTAGATCTCGAGCCAAACCTTAAATCTTAAAGAAATAAGTAGCAGCATTAAACACACTAAGATACTATCAGATAAATGTCCTTTGAGACTACGAGAGCTTGCTTCAGTGGTCATGAGGTGATGAAGAGGTTCGCTATGTGTCTTAGGTCACTAGTTCGAATCCCAGAGCCAACCAGGTTAACTACAGTGGACTTTCGAACCGGTGGATTTTTTCTATAACTTCCTCAAATGATGGGCTTAGGCTACTCAGTATTCACAGATGTATGGCGTTGCCCTCTGCACGCGTGAGTATAGCGGGTTCCTTTTGCTATTGGATTGTTTAGATAGCCCGACAATATTTCCTATGCCGACAATATTTCCTATGCCGTAAAAATATTAGAAAAATAAAAAAAACAAAAAAGATAAATGCGCTTTGATGCTATATGTTAAACATGACAACAAAAAATCACTTGTCTCTACATATGTGACATTTGTACTAGGAACAACAGACCTTTAACATTAGTTCTTGTGCCGAGTGTTTTATATAACTTTAGGGCTTGAAATGTATTTAACTTGGGTTGGAGTGAAATTTTTATGTAAACTAAAAGAATATGGTAGTATTAATTATTTTATATTCATATATTCTCTCAAAAATTTGGTACACTTTTTTTTAATATACACATGTTATTAATCTATATGGTGATTATATATGAATTTAGAGAGTGGCCGGTTATTGTGAGAATATTGGTTTGGGTAAGGATGATAAGAATGAATCATAGCAATTGGATCTTTAATTTTATGAAGATCTATGGTCTAAAGTTATTCTGTGTAAAATCAAAGAGAAAAACAAAAGATGGAATAACATTTTTGATTTTTTATCAAGTTCTTCTCATTTTTTAAATCTTCATAATTATTAGATATGACATTATTTTTTTCTAAAAATTACACCATAAAACCGTGAATTTTTTATTTTTAAAACGCATACAATGTTGTTATATATAAAATTAAAAAAAAAAATACTCTTTTGGTTATATCAAAATGTTCAAATCATTGTGTCATATTGTGTCAAAATGTTCAAATCATTATGTCATATTGTATCACAAATATTCAGATCATTATGTCATATTATGTCAAAATGTTCAGATCATTGTGTCATATTGTATCAAAATGTTCAAATCATTGTGTCATATTGTATCAAAAGGTTCAGATCATTGTGTCATTTTGTTTTAAAAATCGAAATGGTATTTTTTTTAATTTTATATATATTAACAGTATACGCGTTTTAAATATAAAAAACGCTCGTTTTTATAGTTTAATTTTTTAATACAATAATATCATATGTAAAAGTTATGAATGTTTTTAAAAAAAATGAGAGACATTCATTAAAAATTAACAAAGATGGTTAAGACCAAATTACCCCTCTTTCTTTTTTATTAGATCAATATCAAATGTATGAGATTCATTCTTATCCTTCTTATCCAAATAAAATTTCTCATTTTAAACCTCTCTATGAATTTATATTAACTATCCATATTTTTAGGGCGAATTTTGAAAAATTAATTATGATCTTTTCTTTTAATAGTAAATTGCAATTCACTTATTTTCCTAATTTATTCACCTCAAAATTGCTTTTTATTTCATAAAAAATAAAATAAGATTTAGTCTTTATAGTCTACAAATCACCTCTTAATTTTTACAAATCCTTTTGCTTTTTGGGTAAAATAGTAGTTACTAAATGTAAGGTTTTCTTAATCAAATGTTTAAGAGGTTATATTTTATAAAATATACCATTCCTTAAACCAAAAGAATATTTTTTGGTTAATAAACAAGTTCATGATACTCATAGGTTATGTAACTCTCTCTCCCCGATCGTCGGTATCTCGCCGGAGATTGGATCTGGTCCCGTTTAGTGCTCCGGTATCACCTTTTCTCCCTGCCCCGATCTTGAGATTGCTCCGGTGGGTTTTGCTAGGGGTTCCCATCCTCTCTGAACGTTCCGGTGGGTTTTGCTAGGGTTTTCCCATCCTCACCGAACGCTCGGCGGGTTTTGTTAGGGTGCCTCTGTTGGGTTACGACAGTGGCATTCGGGTCTCGGTAATAGCAATTTTTTTTTTTTTTATTTAGAAATAATTATTTACAATAAATAATTATTAAACAATTACCGAGTAAATTAAATCAGATAATTAAATTAACTATTAATTTAATAGGCAGCGGAAACATATTAATTTACTAACGCGAAAACCAGGTAATTAGCGTAAACCAAAACAACAGGATTCGACAATCACCAAACGCGCAAACACCATAGACGCGTTTAAACAAACGCGAAATAATTACAAAATAAATAAGTACTTTAATCTAAACTAATTACGAGTTTAGATATACCTGAGCGGTGATTCAAACAGACGTTCGAGACACCGAAAGTCAACGGGTGACGCTAGGGTTTCACAGAATTGATTCGTCTGACGAATCTAACTTTCCTCGCGAACACGGATTTACTACGCGGTGAATCAAGCACTGAGAAAATCCCGAACGTCGGATTGGGCGCGAACTAGGGTTTGCGGACGACGAGCCGAACACACCAATAAGTGGTTCACGGCTAGGGTTTGTCGGCGGTGAACCGGCGACGGCGAGGGAGTGCGGCGGCCGGCAAGGCGGCGGCGGCTTAGCGACGGTGATGGCGACTGCGGCAGCAGGGCGCACGGCGGTGAGACGTGCGGCGGCGGCTGCAGAGTGTCGGCGACGTGGGTGCGGCGGCGGCTAAGAGCGGCGGCGGCGTGGATGCGGCGGCGGCTAAAAGCGGCGGCGGCGTGGAGCGCGCACGGCGGGGTGGACGGCAGCGGCTGCTAGCGAGGCGGCGGAGGGCGGCGGTAGCTAGCGAGGCGGCGGACGGCGGCAAGCGACGGACGAGGGGTCGGCGGAAAAACAAGAGGCGCGGCGGCAGCGGGGTGCCGTCGGCGTCGGTTGCGTGAGAGAGAGGGAGAGCGACGGCCAAAAAAACCCTTTTTGGTGGATTAGGTTTTCGTCTCCCTAAACAGTTATATTTATAACTGATCATGTTTCCGTTTAACCCCTCGATTTAATTTAATTCCAATTAAAACATTTAATTTCCAAAGTTAACCTTTAACCTTTTAAATGTTCGTTGCTAGCCGAATATTAGTCAAACTAATAATCCGTCAATCCACGTTCTATACGTTAATCTTATTTAACGTTTTCGTCGCTTAATTAATCTTAATGATTAACATTGATTCAAGTGATTAATTATGTATTAATTAAACTATTTAATAAACACATAATTTAATCTTTCTGCGAATTTGCCGGTTATCAAAGTAAGCGGTCTTAAATACCCGTTGCCTCCGGTGTAACTCTTACGGGTCTTAACCGGGTCGGGTACTTGATTTAGTCGGGTCAGGACACTTAAATCCAACAGTCTCCCACTTGGACTGATCGCGACTATTAATCAAGTTACAGTCAGAGGTGCTCTAGCTACACGTGATTGTCCCAACCAGTCATGACACTTCAAGTCTGAACAACCAAGGCATATCATTAAACTTGTGATATAGTTTAGACTTAAGGTATTTGTAAAGTCATCAGATCCTTTCTGTATGTGACATCAATCGAGACAGAGACATGGATCTTTGCATTCTCTTTGTGTTCGATCATTATATTTCTCGTTTTACTGTTCGAAGTGGTCCAATCAAACACACAGTAAGTTTGGGTAAGGCCTTACACTTAACACTTGGAACTAACGAGAGGGCCCATGATGTCAAACTGTTGCATTGAAAAATGCAAGAGTACAGAATCCCATGTTGACTACATACAGCTCCCACTAAGCTTCAGATCCATTCCCAAAAGTAACCGTTATGGCTGGCAGTTACGCGACAGCGTTAAGCTACAATCAAAGAATGTTCTTTGGCAAACGGGAGGTCGCTCATGTGTCTCAGGTCTAAGGATACCGTTGAGTATACCATTAATCAGATTTGTCTTATGCTAAGATCCATGAAGACATTCTGATACGAGTTACGTCCCGACGTCATTCTACAATGAAGCCTTGTGAGTCTGGAGGTCAACACCTTGAATCCAGAGTCAGAATAGTCTTGCTTCAGGCGTTGCTCCCGCAATGTCTGATCGACTACGGACTTTTAGAATATTGAACCAAATATTCATGGATAATAAAACGTATAAAATTCGAACGCGTTACGCAGAATTCAGACTCTCGTCTAACAACTTAGAGGAGGTCGAATGATATGGTGCAAACGACAGTGTTCGACATCCAACACTAAAATCGAATATCGAAGTGATGCAGAATTCGTGTACAGAGTAGTAGATTAATTTCGCAGATCTAGCCCGATCGCAGAAATTATGGGTTCGCTATCACGTGCTCGAATTTCGATTTAGAATTGCCAGTATCTGTTGTTTCTTGAGATTCAGCGTTTATCATGAACGGTGAATCTTCTTAAGTGAATCGAACTTGTGATAATGGAGCGCCCTTGGTAAGCACACGTATGACTGTGTTATCACGCGAGCATATTAACCGACTATTTATAGAGTCGAATTAATCCTTGAATGTTTTATAGCATTCTTAGTTCAGATTCAATTAAGTCGGCTATTAATGTTCAACGAATATATTTTGTACTCAGTTGGTGAACATATATATTCCTTCATCAGTGCTTAGCAGTGATGGTGTGATTTTCCATCTATGGTCATGGCGTAACCTCTTACGGCAACATGCTATGCAATATTCAAGTATTGGATTCATGTCTTCATCATATTCAGTATGACATGAACTGTTTCAAGAGATTGATCGCGTGTGGTTGCTCAGTCACGTCACGATCAATTCTTAACATTATCTTGAAACTTATAATTTTGAGGTGTCATTTAACGTATTATCTCAGAAATTTAAATGATCTTTAGATCGGCACTCGATCGTTATTCCAGTAAGGATCTATGGCGATGCTCCCACTTGCTTGAGGCAGATTGACATTCCTATCTTCATCTTTCTTTCAAACCGTGTGGATACTGATTTTGCGCAGAAATGCGATAATCAATTTCCGTTTTCAAGAACGAAAAAGCTCGAATTCGTAGTTTGCGGTACGGAATTCGAATGCTTAATATCCATATGTTATGACTTATTCATAAGTTCAAAAACGATTGTCAAAGTCTTTTCAGAGTTTGATAGCATGAAGATGCGTTCGTCTTTGATTGTTTGAAAGTTTCTCGTGATGATCGAGATGATGATTTGTTCTATCGGACTCAGGAGTCCGACACTAGAGGATGTTTCCTTATTCAGGTAAGGTTAAAAACATGCCAACTCTAATTGGAATGTCAATATGATCCGCTGCACAACAATCCATTGTTGGCGAATCATTGTTTATCTGGCTCGTCCCGTTTAGTTGCGAGAATTGCTTTACATAGTCCAGCGACATGTTTGAGTCGCTTTGCTTCAGATATTTAGAGATCTAGCTTTGGACATGTAATTTCTAAATTCCATTTTCGCAAGATTCCGGTCTTGGGATTGGAAGTTAGTTATGCAAGTGTTGTGTGAAGGGGTGTCATGGTTATATGAAGTCAAGGGATTTGTTGTGGCAAGTTATTAGTCTTGTGTGTTACCAGTTTCATAATGAAATGTTGAATCGACGTATAGAACACTTAGTGTTTGTCGAATTAAAACACACGTGAGTACAACTATTGTAGTCTAAGACTTCCAAGATGTGTCTAGGCATATACATTTAATGGTAATGTGCACCACAATTGGTGTGACCATACTACAATGTTGTAATCATCAGGTGATTACCATTGCAGTTGTTTAGCTGGTGATTCGAACTTATATGTGCAAACGTCTACATGAAGTAGAGGATTGATATGCTCATACGATTGTAGATCGAAGCTGCGATCTTCAATCGGTTCGACTTGATTTGATATTATCGACGCTGGATGGTTTTAAAATCACAGGACTTTATGAACCATAATTGCGTCGTGCGTTGTCACGTAACTATTACGATATACGCTTATGACATTAGAGCTTAAATGGGATGTGATAACCAAAAGTTGTCATGTCGCATTTGAGCTAGTCTTAATCAAATCAAGTGCACCAGGTTGGAAGATATGTTGTTATGGGATTTTGAATTTAATCCAACAAAAGGTTGAATCAAATTCAAAGTAGATTAAAACCAAATATGAATGTTTCGAAAATCAACCATTGTCAAAACATGTCATAATCAAAATCCAGAGAAAGCAAATTGTTCATCCTGGAAAACAGCCAGGGGAAAACCAAAACAAGACCAGTTGTTTTAAAACACCAAGAGTTGTTTTTAAATCAAAACTCAGGACGCGAACTTTATTAGGGTGCGACAATCGCAGGGTAGTTCAGCGTCGTCTTGACTTGCTTCCTTTCAGCTTCATGCACCTACAAAATGTAAAGTATGTCAAACATATATTTTGTAGGAATAAGTGAAGCATCATACAACATAACTTATGTGTATACCTGAGGAATTACCCGGTTGGGCTTTTCCGTTTTTCACCTTCGCAAGGTATTCTGGGCAGTTTCTTCTCCAGTGCCCCATCTTGTGGCATTCAAAGCACTCGCGCTGTTCAGGCGGTGGTGCTTTGGATGCCTTCGGCTTGCTTTTCTGGGAGCTTCCAGACGCTCTGGTTACAGCTGCCTTGCCCTTCTTCTTGTTGCCACGTCTGCCCTTCTTTTCCTCAGGCTTCTTGACGCCTCCTGATCGGATCGCGAGTACATCGGGTGCCTTACCGTTAACAAAATTAACTTCAGCGGTTTTAAGCATACCGTGAAGTTCAGTCACTGACTTTACCATGCTATGCATGTTAAAGTTCACCCGGAAAGGAGTGAAGGCACTGGACAGTGAGTGAAGAATTAGGTCAGTCGCCATTTCGGCGGGAATGACGTAATTCAGCTTTGCTAAACGGTCGATGTAACTCTTCATCTTCAGGACATGAGGGCTGACAGGACTGCCCTCGGCCATGCGACAACTAATAAGTGTCACAACGGTGTCATAGCGTTCCTGTCGGGCCTGAGTTTCAAACATGCCCCTCAGATCACCGATCATCTGAAAAGCCGTCCTGTCAACCATGTTTTTCTGAATCTCAGATTCCATGGTGGCTAACATAAGACATGCGACATTTTTGGCATTTGTACGCAATGTGTTATGGGCGTTTCGCGCCGCTTGCGTGTCAGCTTCAGGTTCCTCAGGAACCTCAGCATCTAACACGGTTTCCATGTTAGCCATTTTCAGGACGATTCTCAGATTCCTTTCCCAATCAAGGAAGTTGGCGCCATTTAGTTTCTCCTTCTCAAGGAGAGACTTGAGATGGAAAATCTCTTGGTTTGCGCGGTTAGCCATCTGAAACAACAGGCAAATGTTTTAGTGTTTCGATGTTTGATTCGTATTCAAGGATGGCAAGCTAATCTTGAATAGGAATTGGGAATTCAATTAGTTAGACAATTTCTCCAGACAGCGTAAAGTGCTTTCAAAACTTCTATGTAATTGAATGGACAACGATTGTCTCTTGTGAGTCTACTATCACACTTCCCGTTATGGGGCTTTCGTGAGCGGATCAACGAAATACGTTTAGCCCCATCCATGCCCACTTTGTCTACAAGCCGACCAGGGGTACGGTGTTGAAATACTCCAATACCAAAGGTGCGTGTAAAGAAAATAGTAGTTGTCCTAAGTGGTCAATGTGTGCGTACGGTGTTGAAATACTCCAATACGCTCACCTTGGAAGATACCCTAAACACCACGTGCGGTGTTGAAATACTCCAACACGGATGCATCGGTCAATATGTTCCAAGTTAGACTTGACATAGGATGGCATAGACTACCGGTTTTAGGCTTACCAGATAGGATTATTAGGTCAAATTTTAATATTAAATGTGACGATAAATTTATCAAATCCTATCTCACTCGGGACGATCAATTAAATAACCTAAGTATTAATGATCTACGTGTCGCGAGTCGATAACCAATTTCTTTTGAAGTTCGATTACATTATCGAAAAATCCGAATTTAATGTCGAATTAAATTGGTTATTTAAATTTTGAGAAGTCGTAACAAAATTAGGACTTTCATTTAATCGATTGAAAAATTAGTTTCACTTTGGATAAAACTAAGTTTGGGTTTTGAGTTGGCGTGTTAATCCAATTAAGACAAGCAACCAAAAACAAGCAAACACACATGTGCATATTCGGCCATGCAGGGCTTTCGATATTGTCAGAGCCTATGACAATATCAAATAGGGCAAGGGACATAAAAGTAAATCAACCACGAGAATAGAAAAACTCCCTGATTGACTTAGTTGCTCCCACTGGCTTCAACAAGCTCCTGCGTGTCATTGGGAACCGTCGGTCTTGTTTTGACTTCTAGCCATTTTCGAAAATCCCATAAAGCGATGATCTCAAAACGGGTCTTTGAATCAAGCTCGTCTCGTTCGTACAGGCGAAGGAGAGCAATAACAATTAAAATAAAACTATTCTATTTTAAATAATTACAACTTTGAACCCAGCAAAATTGGGCCAATCCAAAACAAAACATATGGGCCTAATGGGCCAAACCATAACGAAACCATGACAAAATAACATAGGATGGGGCCGAACATGCACGAAAGATAATTCAATCAATTGTGTTGAATCGGATTATGTTTAGTGGATCCAAATCGACTAAACATATTTAAAAGGCGATTCATTTAATTTCGCGACTTTCGGGTTCAGAACCCCAGTTCGCGAATGTGTGTGCCGGTTTAAAACAGACCGGCCTGGGTTTGCGTGTGGTGATCAAGGCTCTGATACCACTGTTGGGTTACGACAGTGGCATTCGGGTCTCGGTAATAGCAATTTTTTTTTTTTTATTTAGAAATAATTATTTACAATAAATAATTATTAAACAATTACCGAGTAAATTAAATCAGATAATTAAATTAACTATTAATTTAATAGGCAGCGGAAACATATTAATTTACTAACGCGAAAACCAGGTAATTAGCGTAAACCAAAACAACAGGATTCGACAATCACCAAACGCGCAAACACCATAGACGCGTTTAAACAAACGCGAAATAATTACAAAATAAATAAGTACTTTAATCTAAACTAATTACGAGTTTAGATATACCTGAGCGGTGATTCAAACAGACGTTCGAGACACCGAAAGTCAACGGGTGACGCTAGGGTTTCACAGAATTGATTCGTCTGACGAATCTAACTTTCCTCGCGAACACGGATTTACTACGCGGTGAATCAAGCACTGAGAAAATCCCGAACGTCGGATTGGGCGCGAACTAGGGTTTGCGGACGACGAGCCGAACACACCAATAAGTGGTTCACGGCTAGGGTTTGTCGGCGGTGAACCGGCGACGGCGAGGGAGTGCGGCGGCCGGCAAGGCGGCGGCGGCTTAGCGACGGTGATGGCGACTGCGGCAGCAGGGCGCACGGCGGTGAGACGTGCGGCGGCGGCTGCAGAGTGTCGGCGACGTGGGTGCGGCGGCGGCTAAGAGCGGCGGCGGCGTGGATGCGGCGGCGGCTAAAAGCGGCGGCGGCGTGGAGCGCGCACGGCGGGGTGGACGACAGCGGCTGCTAGCGAGGCGGCGGAGGGCGGCGGTAGCTAGCGAGGCGGCGGACGGCGGCAAGCGACGGACGAGGGGTCGGCGGAAAAACAAGAGGCGCGGCGGCAGCGGGGTGCCGTCGGCGTCGGTTGCGTGAGAGAGAGGGAGAGCGACGGCCAAAAAAACCCTTTTTGGTGGATTAGGTTTTCGTCTCCCTAAACAGTTATATTTATAACTGATCATGTTTCCGTTTAACCCCTCGATTTAATTTAATTCCAATTAAAACATTTAATTTCCAAAGTTAACCTTTAACCTTTTAAATGTTCGTTGCTAGCCGAATATTAGTCAAACTAATAATCCGTCAATCCACGTTCTATACGTTAATCTTATTTAACGTTTTCGTCGCTTAATTAATCTTAATGATTAACATTGATTCAAGTGATTAATTATGTATTAATTAAACTATTTAATAAACACATAATTTAATCTTTCTGCGAATTTGCCGGTTATCAAAGTAAGCGGTCTTAAATACCCGTTGCCTCCGGTGTAACTCTTACGGGTCTTAACCGGGTCGGGTACTTGATTTAGTCGGGTCAGGACACTTAAATCCAACAGCCTCATCCTCGCCGTAGTGATCTCCTCCGGTGTGGGTCTGAGATAGTGGGTACAAGCAGTGTCTAAAAGGGAATGGAGTGTCCTGGGAGAGAGTCGGGTGTAGACGGTTGGGTGCATGTCCTGCGTAAGAAGAAAGGAGGCTCCACTACAGGAAGAAGTAAGTGGGCGATATGGCCTAAATCGGTGGTATCCTTCTTTATCAGCAACCTCCCGGAGGATTGTTCCCGGCAGTCACTATGGAAGGAATGTGCAAACTTCGGAAAAGTGGTTGATGTCTTCATTTCCCATAGGAAAGGCAAGTCTGGTGAAGTGTTCGGCTTTGTTAAATTCGACGAGGTTAAGGATAAATGGAGCTTGGAAAGGGTTCTTGGGAAGATCAAGATGAGCAATAGGGTTATTTCGGCGAATTTGGAGCGCTTTGATCGTGAAAGGAAGCCTACCAACCCTGGCCTGGGGGGACCTGGTGGGAAGAAGGTGGGGGCTGATAGAAGGAGTGTTTGGGATAGGATTGATGTGGCTAGAAAAGATGGTGAGAGGATACAGTCCTTCTCTGAAGTTGTTAGCAGAAATGGGTTGGACCCTTTGGCCGGCAATAAGAAGGTGGTGATCAAGGACTCTATGGGTTTTGCGTCAGAAGGGTGGAAAAGGATCTCGTTACTGGGTAGGGTGAAGGATTTGGTCACTCTTAACTCGCTTCATATCAAGCTCGATCGTGAGGGCTTCCATCGATGCCAAATCAGGTATGTTGGGGGTCTGCAAGTCCTACTTTCATTCTGTGACGAGGACGAAGCGGATTCGTTCATGGATTGCATGGGAAACAGACCGGATATTTTCTCTAGGTTGTCCGTCTGGGATGGGCAGTCGTGCCTGATGGAAAGAATTGCTTGGATTAGAATCTCCGGGGTGCCGCCGGTGCTGTGGGATGGCGAGGTGTTTGATCAGATCGGAGGGGTGTATGGGGAAATTATCAGTCCATCGGGCGCTGATGAATATGATGTTAACTTGGCATGGAAAAAGGTTGGAGTGCTCACGAATTCCTTTCAATCGATCAATGAGGTGGTGATAGTGGAATGGCAAGGTAAAGCTTTCCGATGCAGTGTGACAGAGTGCGGTGAGGATTGGTCGCCGGACTTCGTCTGGCATCAGTCTGGTCTTGAGGGTGTTCCGGTGACGCCGGCGAGACCTTCGGTTGTGTGCCGGGAGGGAGTCGAGGAGTCTCCGGTAATTGATGATCTGTTTTCTGACGGGAGTTTCAAGGGGCGGCCTGATTCGGCTGCATATTCTCCAAGGAAGGAATGTCAGGATGTGGATTGGGTGTGTCAGGAGAAAAAGTTGGCGGGTAACGGTTCTTGTAACCTTGGGATTACCGAGAAAGTGGGAGATGGTGGAGACTTCAGTGGGGCCAAAGGGGAGTCGGATGAGGTGGCTAAAATGTTAAGAAAGATTGGGCTTGGGTCATCAGGGTCCTCCCTTGAAAATAATGATGTATACTTTGGGCCCAACTTAAGACCCAGGCCTAGTAAAAATGGGAAAGGGAGTGGATCGTATTCTGGGCCGATTCTAAGGTCCATGAGCAAGTCTAACTCAGGGGTGCAGTCAAAAGGGGTGCCTGGGGGAGCGTCGGTTACTGTGAGAAAAAAAGGGGTCATATTCAGATCTGTTGAGGAGTCAAACAAGGGTAGCAGCTCCGGCGATAATAGGATTGGGGATGAGATCGCGGAAACAATCAATGTTGCTGCGTGTCTGGGGGTTCAATTGGAAGGAGGGGAGGAGACGGTGGCCAAGGTTGTGATGGGTGAAAGAAATACGGTGTAATGGATTGTCTCTCTCTTAACATAAGAGGGGTGAGAGATCTTCACAAGATCTTGTGGGTGAACGATCTCAAAAAGGACAACAGGTTTTCTTTCTTATGCCTTCAGGAAACTTTGGCTAGAGATGGTGGTAAAATCCAGGTGCAAAAGATGTGGGGGAAGGGTAATATCGGCTGGGATTGGGTTAATGCCAGAGGTAAATCGGGTGGGTTGTTGTGTGTTTGGGACAAAACTAGATTCAACTTCCTCAAAGTAATTAAAGATGTGAACTTCATGATTGTGTGTGGCTCGTTGGTTGGGTCTTCTGAGATCGTGAACTTTGTTAATGTGTACTCTCCTCAAGGTGCGTCGGATAAAAGAGAGTTGTGGAGGAAACTGTTGGGTTGGTTGAACTCGTTGCAGGGATGGTGGATTTTTGCTGGGGACTTCAACGAAGTCCGATCTCGGGAGGAACGTCGTTTCTCGTCATTTAGTAGAAGTGGCGCTGAGGCGTTTAATCAGTTTATCGATGAAGCCGGGCTCAAGGAGTACTCTATGGGGGGTGATCGTTTTACTTATATGGAAGGTCTCGGTAAAAGTTTCAGCAAGATCGACAGGTTCCTCGTGTGCGATCAGGTGTTCTCGAAGTGGCCGGGTGCAATGGTTACGGCCCTCCCTCGGGGGTGGTCGGACCATAATCCTATTCTGTTAAAGTTGGCTCAAGACGATTATGGGCCTTCGTATTTTAAGCTCTATAACTCGTGGTTGAAACACCCGGAGTTCGAGGACGTTGTTCGGATCAGTCTGGAAGGCTTTATGCCGGAAGAGGGGGACAGACCTGATCGAACCCTCCTTAAGAAGTTCAAAAAACTCAAGTGGGATATTAAGGCTTGGAGAACCAAGGTTATTCAGGAATCTACGGCGGCTAAGGCTAATGCGCTCAAGGTCTGTTCGGATTTGGAGGCCATTGCGGCTTTGTTTCCTTTGAGTGAGGAGGAATCTAAATTGTGGGAGGAAGCGAAACTGTGCATCAAAACCATTGAGGATGCCCGGGTCGAAGATCTAAAACAGAAAGGGAGGATCAAGTGGGCGATTGATGGAGACGCCAACACTAGCTTCTTTCACGGTATGGTTAATTCCAATTTAGTTGCTAGCAGAGTTAATGGGTTAAAGGTTAATGGAAGGTGGCTGTCTGATCCTAATTTAGTAAAGAAAGAAGTGTTTCATTTTTTCAAAAATAAATTTAAAAGACAACAGGATTGGAGGCCGGGTATTGATTGTAGGGGGATTAGTAAAATTTCAGATTTGGATGGGCTGGCCCTTGGTGTTGAGTTCTCTAAGCAGGAAATTAAATCCGCGGTTTGGGAGTGCGGAAGTGACAAGGCCCCGGGGCCGGACGGTTTTACCTTTGCTTTCCTAAAGAAATTCTGGGTTCTGTTTGAAGAGGATTTCTTTAATATGTTTAAGTGTTTTTATGTTGATGGGAGGATTAGCAAAGGGTGCGGGGCGGCTTTTATCCATCTTCTTGCTAAAAAGCAAGACCCATCCTCTCTCTCGGATTATCGGCCTATTAGTCTTGTGGGCATTATCCCCAAGGTGATTTCCAAAGTCCTTGCTAACCGGGTGAAAGGGCCTCTTTCGAGTGTTATTTCGGAAGAGCAAATGGCCTTTTTGCCCGGTAGGAGTATTCTTGATGGGGTGTTGATTGTGAACGAGTTAGTGGGTTGGGCTAAAAAACGCAATATTCCTTCGGCTATCTTCAAGATTGATTTCGAAAAGGCGTATGACTCGGTCGATTGGGGCTTCCTCGATTCGGTTATGGAACAAATGAACTTCCCGTTGAGGTGGAGAATGTGGATCCGGGGCTGTCTCGAGGCCTCTAGGACATCGGTTTTAGTGAATGGGTCCCCGACTTGGGAATTCCAATGCGAGAGAGGGGTTCGGCAAGGTGATCCTCTTTCGCCGTTTCTATTTTTGATTATTATGGAGGCCTTCAATTGGATGATGATGAAGGCGGGTGAGGTTGGCATTTTCCATGGGTTTGTTACTCCGAATGGGGGGCCGTGTGTCTCCCATATTCTCTTTGCCGATGACGCCCTTGTGGTTGGACAATGGTCTTCCCAAAATGTGGCCAATCTAGTGCGTATTCTTAGAGTGTTTGGCATGGCCTCGGGTCTCAAAATAAATATTAACAAGTGTGCTCTTTATGGGATTCATGTGGAGGCTAGTGAGGTTGAAGAAAAGGCGGGGTTGTTTAATTGTTCTAGTGGGGTTTTACCGTTCAAATACCTCGGGCTTGTCGTCGGTGCTAATATGAATAGAATCAAAAGTTGGGAGGAAGTGTTGAAGATATTTGAATCTAGGTTGTCTAGATGGAAAGCCCGGAATCTCTCTATTGGAGGTAGGCTTGTTCTCGCCAAAGCGGTTTTGGAGTGCCTTCCCTCGTATTACCTTTCCATCTACAAAGCGCCGGTTAAAATTCTTCAAAAACTTGAAAGCATTCGTGCTCGTTTCTTATGGGGGGGCTGCAATGGGGACAAAAAAAGTATTCATTGGGTTAGTAAAGAGGAGGTGGCTAAGCCAATTGAATGTGGTGGGTTGGGTCTTGTCCCGTTTGGCCTTTCCAATCGTAGTCTCATTGCAAAATGGGTGTGGCGGTATCATTCGGAACCCAATCGGTTGTGGCGGAGAATCATCGCTGCTATTCACGACAAGGGTAATGGTTTGGATTTTGTCCCTTGTAGGAAGGAGATGGGTGGTACTTGGGTCAATATAGTTAAAGTGATTAGCTTGCTCCGGGAGGATTCTGTGGATCTTAAGAGACTCATTATGGTTCAAGGGGAGAGGTGTGTCTGGAGTGGTGATAGTAGTGGGGTCTTCTCGGTTGCGAACGTGAAGTCTTTATGCCTTATGAATACTATTCCGGTGGAAGGGACCATTATGCCTTGGAATAGGCTCGTTCCCAATAAGGTCAATATTCACTTTTGGAGATGTCTCAAGGACCGTATAGCCACGAAGGAAGCTCTTGCTCGGAGAAGGTTGAACTTTGATGACCTTTCCTGCGCTCTTTGTAAGGAGATTGATGAATCTGCCTTCCATGTTATGATGGGGTGTAGGGTTGCGGCTGGGGTGTGGGGGCTTGTGTCGAGGTGGTGCAAGGTCCCCCCGATCTATGCGTTCGCTCTTGGAGACCTTCTAAAGATGATTGAAGACTCGCACTTTGATAGGAAGGCCAAGATGATTTTTTATGCTATCATTCTTACTACGTGTTGGGTGCTTTGGAAATCGAGAAACGAAACTATTTACGAGAGCAAGAAGCCGATCATCTCCAACATCTTCAAGGAAATTAAATGTTTGTGTTTCTTGTGGGTCAAACATCGTGGTAAATGGTCTAGTCTTAGTTGGGATTGTTGGGATAAGTTTATGGTGTAAGCCTTGGGCTGTGTTGGGGTGGGTGTTTTGTTGTGGTTCTGTTTCTGTTGTAGCTGTATTTCCCTCCTGGCTGCTCGCTAGGAGGTGTTTGGCTTTTGCCTGGTGAATGAATTTGCTGTTCAAAAAAAAAAATGATACTCATAGGTTCAAAGCTGTCAGATCATTTGAGACTTTAAATATAAGGTTATCTTAACGATTTAAACCGGATCACTTTTTCGATCAGACATTATTTCAACATTATTTTATCGATTTAAACTCATAGCTTAATGGAAAAAAATACATTATATCTGACAACCATTAAGTTTAATTAATCACAAAAATAAAATAAAATAAAAAACACATTCAAAGAAAGAACATAAACATGGCCATGTGCAACAATCTTGGTTCTTTTTCTTGAGATTTACCAAAGAATAAGACATAAACAACTATTTTCCAAAGGACCCCGACACGACCCATAAAATTCAATTTCACATATCAAAATAAACACAAATCACCAGAAACAAAAAGAAGGGGAATATTTTGTTTCAAAAATTAATTCTCTAATCTATTTTCATGCCGATTATTCGCGGTCTACGGTGTGACGTTTGTGGGCGAGTTCCGGGTCTCCGTCGGAGGCGTTTGACCGTCGGATCCCTTTGACGGGTCATCGGATGATTGTCTCAACCCGTCATCGGTTTCAGCCCGATTCATATCCTCCATCATCCTCACCACCTCCTGCATCGATGGCCGTTGATCCGGAACAGTCGATACACAAGCCATTGCTATTTGTAACAACTGAACCATCTCTTCTTCGATGTTATGATACCTCATTAACTCCACATCGAAAACCTCGGCGGTCCACTCCTCTCTCACAACCGACTGGACCCACCGGGGCAAGTCGATCCCTTCCTCGCCCAACGAGGCTTGGTTTGGAGCCTTGCCCGTTAAAAGCTCCAACAGCAAAACTCCAAAGCTATAAACATCTGATTTGAATGTTACTTTTCGGGTTTCGAGTACCTCAGGGGCCCGGTAGCCCGTGACCCGATTGTTTGGGGTGCTTGACCCGCTAAACAGCGTGTTGAGCCCGTAGTCTGACACAGACGCATCCCTCATGGTCTCTTGTCGGAGAAGGATGTTGGATGATTTGATGTTGCCGTGAATCACTTTTCCGGCTACGTGTAAGTAGGCGATGCCTCTTGCGGTACTCAATGCGATTCTCATTCGATGGTCCCAATCGAGTGGTGTTCGTCCCGACCCTCTACTTCCTGCAAAATTTAAGTATAAGGTTTTAAATATAAAGATATTTATGTAGAATAAAAAAAAACTAAACATTTCTTATATTTTCTTTATAATTTAAGAACAATGTACATCCCATCAATGCATCAACTAGTTGTACCGTACAACTCATCAATGTATTAGGAGGGTCTCCAAAAGAAGGGAGCGTGAGAATGAAGGAAAGCCAAAGGACATCAAAGGGCAAAGATGGGAAAACATTCTCTTTATCATGATTGCAACAAGTGGGAACCAATCAAACATGTTGAGGGAAACATGGGGACCGTGAAGCAATTATTGGTTTTCCAAAGGAGCTTAAGTGTAACATTTACAACTCACATGCTGGCAGCCACAGAGATATCATGCGCCGGGATGCGTATGTCACAATTCACACATGGATGTCTTTATTAAAAGAAAAAGACATACTCCCGACGATTAAGCATATATTGGTACTTTAAAACAATAAAAACTAAAAAGTATATTAAAATAAACAAACAATTGATAAAAGATATAACATTTACACTATTCCTATTACTATATTCCAAATGCACAAATTAAAACTCCTATCTACGTTTGAACCAAAGACCTCCACAGAAACATATAAGTTTTTTATCACTAGGCCAAGATTAAAATGGCGTAACCAGTATATATATATTTTATAGGTAAATTATAAAGATAAAGAAGTTGTAATTGTATAATAAAGCATATCTATGGTATTATGTTATAGAGTATAATCCACATGTGGGATGTCCATATCAAGGTGAAATGTACAGCTATTTATGCATGAGATACATGTCTTTATACTATCTTAAAGCTAGATATTAACAATAATCAACTAATAGAGTGACACTATTATATAACTAGAATGGGTTTTCAGCCATATATAAGCATATTTCTAGATGCAAAACACAACTATTCAAGCCTGGAGTACAAGTATTATAGCAAAATTTTGAGTAATTGAGTTGCAGCCCAAAAGAATGATTCAGCCAAACAAAAGCATTATTTGCACTCAATAAACCTTGTTCTTATTGATGCAGATAATAAAAGTATTTATAGCATAAAGAAGCTTATGCATTCATGGCTGCACATTATAACATTAAAATGTATTAAAATTAGTAAATGTAGCCAGTTCATCAATAGCTGTATATGAATTATGAATCCAAGTAAAAATTTGTTAAAAACTTTGCAACTTGTACACAATGCAGTAACATTTGTACCCTGCAACAAATTCGCAATCAACAATGGAATAAACAGGATGAAGAAATTACCATGGAGAAGTGCAGATAAGCTACCAGCAGGCATATAATCAGAAACAAGCAGCTTCTCATCTTTCGAAAAATAATAAGCTCTCAACGGAACCACATTTTCGTTCTTCATTTTCCCCAAAATCTCCATCTGCGACTCAAATTCCTTCTTCGTAACCACCACATCTTTCAACCGCTTCACAACCACCGTCGTACCTTCCTCCAGCACTGCCTTATACGACGTCCCCACGCTCCCCTTCCCCAAAACCTCCGCCGAAGCTCTCAACAAATCCTCCAAATCGAAACTGTAAATTCCACCATCGAAGAACACCAGTTTGTTCCTCTCACCTTCCGCCGACGCGCCGGTGATATCGTCCTTCGACGACGACGTTCCGGCTTCTGTAACCGCTCTGGCGCCGGCCGCCGGAGTTTGAACCGGCGGTTTTGGTGCCTGTTTGCTTTGTTGATTTCTCTTCTTCCGTAAACATAACAGAAGGATTAGTAACAGTAGAGCGAGAATTAGCGCAGATCCGACTGCAATCGCGACAATTGCTCCCGTCGAGAGGTTTTTAGATTTCTTCCGCGCCGGCGAGGGTTCGATCGAAGCCGGCGATGGCGCCGGCGACGGGAAGAATGTGTTGTTACAAGGAGGTAAAGGATCGCCGCATAGATTTATGTTGCCGGAGAATGCAGATGCCGGAAACCTAGATAACGAATTCGGAATCGAACCGTTTAGATTGTTATTCGCTAGGTTTAGCTCGGCTAACGGGAGGTTTATGCTCGGAAGCTGGCCGGAGAAACTGTTGTTCTGCAGCATAAGGTTAGTGAGCTTTTTCAAATCGTTGATAGAGAACGGAATCGGTCCGGAAAACTCGTTGCCGGACAGATCTACACGCTCTACACTCGTCATGTTAGCCAAACTCGGCGGGAATCCACCGGAGAACTTGTTATTCTGCAAATAAACGCTTCGAATAGAACCGAGATTAGATAAATCTGAAGGTATACCTCCGGTGAGGCCGTTGGAGCGGAGCGAGAGGACACGGAGCTGAGAGAGAGCGCCGATTGTGTTCGGCGGTATTTCCCCGACGAGCCTGGCGCCGGGGAGGCGGAGGTACATGACGGACGAGTTGCTTGAGTCGCAAGTAACGCCGCGCCAGTTGCAGACGGATTCCGACGAGTTCCATGAGTAGCGAGAATCGTGAGGGAGTTTGGAGATGAAGGTTTGGAGCGCTTGTTTTTCCTGAGTCAGATCGGATGTGACTCGGTGGTGGAGGAAGACGAAAATCGAGAGGAGGAAAAGAGCAATCGGAGCCATGGGAGAAATGCGGTGGTTGAGGGAGGAGATGCGGTTAGGTAGCGGTGGCTATTTTGGAGGTTTCCGGCGACAGGCGGCCATGAGAGAGAGGATAGAGAGAGAGGGGGAGAGAGTGATAAATCACGAGGGAGGAGTGAGGGAAGAATATTATTGTTAAAAAAGAAAAAGGGGGAAAAGGGAAAAAACAGTGTCGTTTTTGCTGGCAACCAACAATTAAAATTGTAAAAGATCTTTATTATATTTACATTTTTTGATTTATTTATCAAACACTTATAAATTACAAGTGTTAAAATTAAAAGTTAATTTATTTATGAAATAACTAATGTTAACCACTTATATATTTTCTCTAAAGTGTATGGTGCCAAAGTTAATATATAATATATTTCTATATTTTTTTAATAAATTAGTAATGTATCTGTCTTTACATAATGCAACTATCACATATATTCATATTTGTTATTTGTTAAATATCTTTTTTGTAAGTAATAAGATGTCATTAGTGTTTATTGGTTAGTTCTTTTATAAAAGTAATAACGCTTTGTTTCAAATAAATGAGTAAGTGACTGCGTTATATGTTAAAATTCTAGTGGTTAATATTTTCTCCTCTTTTTATTTTTAATATTCATTGCTTATTTTTTTATTAAAAACTAAAATTTCTTTATATGTTTCTTTTCATTTTCAATAATTATTGATTTATTACTTATTTCAATTATAATTAAGACTGAAAGTTATAGTTTTTGAATTTTGTTATTAGCTATTTAACTTTTTTATTGAACTTGTATAATACATGGATTTCTAATATGGATTTCTAATATAAGTTTGCTAATAAAACTCAATAAAAGTGGAGTAATCTCTCTTAGGGTGTACAGTTATAACTAAAAATAATATTTCAAATTAATTTATATTCAATTTTATACGTAACAAAAATATAATTACTCGTACACATTTAAAATTCAGAAAAATTGCATATACGACCCAACTTTTGTTACATCCCAAATGTCACTTACAGGAACCCACACTACTCATCTCAATTGAGATCATCAAGCTCCTAATAAGCCTTTACTAGATGGCTATTTTGTAGAAAAATCCACTGATGCTGAAGTTATGTTTAGGTGTCGTTATTTAATAGACCAAGTACTATTCGTACGAAAAGCTCAGGATTTGGAAAGAAAGGTGCATAATATGGAATGCAAAATAAAATCAAGAACGTAATATACATAAATCAGGAACGTAATATACATGTGTCCAGTTTTTCATAATATGATTTTGGAAGATGGGGATAAACGTTCTATCAATTCAACGAAGCTGGAATTTAGCCAACATTATAGAACCTACCGAGGGACAAATACAAGTAAAATGTTTTGTGATACGCATTTGCATACTGTATAATCAACTTAAATCAGGTCTAATTGAACATGTTTAGGATTCGTTCACTAGAGTAATTTGTCTATATTCTATTTTTATTTAATAAATAAATATTTTATTATGTTTTATTTTTATTTAAACACCTAATTGTTTGTGTTAATCGCCGTTAAAAAAAAAACTTTATTTGTGTTAATAATATTAAGGCTATCCGTAGTGGGGCGTTTTTGGGAGCTATAGCGCCCCATAGCGCCCCTATAGCGCCCCTCCCCGCCCCCCGGGGCACTATGGAGCAAAAATTCGGATACCGCGTTTTGTTGACAATGCCCAAAATGACACTTTTCCCCATATATATAGCCGTTGAACGGCTATATATAATTAATATATATATATATATATATATTTTTTTCAAATCTTATATATACCCACCATTCACCCATTTTTTAAAAAAAAAATTCTCACAACTCAACAACAACACCTATTCTTCCACTACTCTTCCACCACTCTTCCACCCAAATTTTTTTATATAATGGCTTCATCGTCATCGTCGTCGTCTTTTCAATACGATGATGAAGAAGACGAGGTATTTATGATGGCCGCTAAACTAATTGGCGGATGTGCCGCTCTTGCCGCCGAGGAATTGATTCCAAGGCCGATTATTAGAAGAACGATGGTTGAACGAGATCGTGAGGCGGCAAACGTGCGCTTGATGGAGGATTATTTTGACCCGCGACCAAGGTACGATGAGGAGACTTTCGCTCTTCGCTTCCGCATGAGCAAACGTTTGTTTCTACGTATTGTTCATGATTTGGAAGAAAAATATACTTTTTTTCAACAACGAGCCGACGCGCGTTGAAGACTTGGATTTACCGCTATCCAAAAGTGTGCGTCGGCATTACGTGTGTTGGCGTACGGGAACACGACCGACATCAACGACGAATACTTAAGGATGGCCGAGAAAACAACGCACGATACATTGTTTGAATTTGCTAGAGGTATTTTCTTTTTCTACGTTTAGTTTTTTTATTTTTTTTTGTGTTACATATATATATTTTTTTTGTGTTTACATTTTAAAATTTAATATATAGGAATATTTGAGCTATATAGCCCACGTTACTTGCGAAAACCGACGTGGAATGATCTTCAAACATTGTACGAGCATCATCTACACAAACATGGTTTGCCGGGGATGATCGGTAGCATAGATTGCAAATATTGTGTTGGGAATCGAGATACCGAGCCAACAAGATTTGGATAGATGTGTTTAATACTCAACGGCCACTTAACGTCTACCGTCCCGACAACACGGTGAAGAACATGACAACTCAAGACACAAGACTCAACTAAAGAAGATGGCTCTAGTGAATATTATTTATTGTTTAAATATTGTCACTAGTTGGTAGTTTTACTATTATGCCCTTAGTGAGTTTTGTAGTATATATAGTAAGTCTTTCTCATGTGAAAGACTTGATGATGAGTGTATGTTTGAGAGAGAGTTAGTCATGGTTCTTTGAAGCTTGTCGAGGGTTCATGAACTCACCTAGTAAGTTCATGATACCCGGGAATGTGTGGGGTAGGTAAAATGTAATCATTCGATTATCTTTATTTATCTATCATTCCATGTTGTTTATCTATCTATCTTGTTCTTCATCTATCATGTTTATACTAGCTTTGCTCATCATCATCATCACATCTCAAACACCATCGTGTTCATATCCGGGTGTTCATTTGTTTCTATAAAAACGAGTTACACAAAGACTCGATCCGCTTCTGCAACCAAGGTATTTGGTCACCACCTCGGTTTTTCAATTGGTATCAGAGCCATGGTCGAGAAAATTGCAACCTCACGGTTGATTTCTCAACTTTGTGCTCAGATGCTTGTTTTTGTAAACAAATGGAGATGTAAACTTTTTAGAAAGATTTTGAATCCCCTCCATGTCTTTCAAAGTTTTTGAAAAAGATCCTTGAATTTTTCTTTTATAGAATAGTCAAGATCTATTTATTCATATATTCTTGAGTTGTTAAAAGTAATTTTGTTGAGTGTTTGTGTTTTTGTCCAGTAAACACAAATAGGTTTATAAACTTATCCAATTTGTGTCTAAGCCTAACTCAAAACATGAACTTCCTGCATATTTTACGTATGCATATTTTTCAAATTCAAATTCATGATCAAAATTGCTTTTGATTGTATATCTCAAGAAAACCTCGAAAGATGTGAATATTCTTTTATCACATCACACTTTGTCTGTATGTGTGTAAAATTCAACTTGCTTTTTAAGCTTTTGAGTTTTGTCTTACTCACTTTTTATTGAGTCCCACAAAACAAAGTGTATTTTTTTATAAAATTCATTCTATTATCCGTTTCCTTTTTCTGTCACAAGCAACCTAAATGTCACATTCACATGCTTCAAGTCAACCATAGTACTCTCTCTCTCTCTTGAAAATTTAGAAGAACAAAAATATAACAAATATTGAGTGAGTTACAGGTTTCAATTTTTGAAGACGATGAACTCAGAAACACAAACACGAGACTGAAGCTCGAGATCGTTTGTGTACCCATTTCTGTTCGGTTCAAGGATGATGTCAAGGGATCGAGAAAAACACTTCGATATGGGTCAATCGTGTTCAAGCTTGATGTTCACATATCCATATTAGGGTTTCTTAAGGTGACAAAGGTGACAAGTTGGTTTAGGTGCAGATCTGTTAACTGTTTTGGGTTTCTGTTCAACTACATGGTTTAAGTGAAACCAACAGTGACGAAGTTGAAGTCGGTGACGGGGCTCGGCCGGAATTTGCTGTCTTAAACAGAAAAACGATTCTGGTTCAGGTCTATCTACCTCAAACAGAAATATGATAGATGGGAACCAGATCTGAAGTGAAACGGAATTTGGAAGCTTCAACCGGAAATCACGAAGTTAACCGGAAAAACGTTTTCCGTCTGAACTTCAAACGGAATTCACGTCCAACCGGAATCCATGTTCAACCGGAATTTGAGGTTCAACCGGAAAACGAAACTTCAACCGGAAATCTCGAGTTCAACCGGAACTCAGATTTGAACCGGAACTTTCAGGTTCAACCGGATTCTTGACTTCAACCGGAAAGTTCGGCCGGAAACTCAAAGTTCGAACGGAACTCAGTCCAAGCGGAGTTTTCGACCGGAAGCCAACTTCAAGCGGAAGTTTTGATGTTCAACCAGAACTGAAGATTTCAACCGGAAACCACAAACTTCAACCGGAAAAGCTTCTGACATGGTTTTGGTCGTCGGAGTTCACTTCTGGTCAGTCTCTTCTCGCCGGAAATAGCTACTGATCCGCTGGTGTTCGTCTCACTTCAAATTGGTCACCGGAATAAGCTAATCGGAGCTGCCGGTTGCTGTTTCTCGAGAGACTATTTTCTGGTACGTACGTGTGTGTCAGCTTTAGGGTTTCTTTCCCTATAAAGGAACGAATTAAAATGTTTCAAAAGAGACCAATTTGGGCCTGGTTATTCTTCTGTTGGGCTGCTGCTTACTCTCAATTTCGTTTGGGCTGCGCAAATAAACCGACCAGATTAGATTTATTAATCTATTTGGGCAGAAAATCGGGGCAGAAACAAGACAGATCAAATTTGGATAAAATGATACAGCTAGCTACAGTTCGCTACTATTATTATTTTGTTGTCAACACAGTAGCAACCAAATCGCAGCCAAGAGGATCCACGTCAACCACTTCATATTCTTCTCCAACATTATTCGTAATTTCGAGAACCCATTGTTCATCAAACATTTCAGGTACACCTACAACTATACTTTTATATCAAGATTACTTCGTTGTGGCAGACGTGCTATGGGGTAAAACGGTTATGAAAGTTATGCGCAAGTTTGGGTCGACTTGTTGAAGATGAAAGGGATTTATTATTGGTTGGATTATGAAGTTTAACCGGTTTATATTGCAAGGCTGATTTTGTTTGTGATATGCTACTTGGATGTGTTTTGTCTACAACAACATGCTTATTTATTTTGCTATGAGTTGCAAAAGTCTAGGGGGAGAAAATGTGATGATTTGATGAGACTTTTGGCAACAGGTGTTAGCAAAAGAAAGCAACGTGAATTTTAATCTTCGAAGAGTCCTCAAGCCGTAACAGTTGCGACATTGCCATTATGGTAAAAATCGAGGCAAGGTTAATAGCACAATAGAAGTGGTTTATCTTCGTGCAAAGCATTGGTTTGGTATTCGGCCAAGTATTTCAAGACGGTTGAATTGTGGAATTAATTCTAGAGTTTTTCATAGATCCTTCATATTGTTTACTTTCAACAATATAGGTACTTTGAGTTATGACTTAGTCCTCAAGTAGCTTGTTATTATGTTGAAGTTTGTAAACACCCTATGCATTACAAGCCCATGGGCAGGGGGTTGAAGAATGTTTATTGTAGGGGGAGCTTCACAAAGGAGAATTGAAGAACAAAAGACTTGAAACTATATGAAGATTTTCTTGAAGACAAGTTGCAAGAATACAAGAACCAATGTCACAAGTGTTGAGTATACCATCTACCAAATAGGGGGAGATTGTTGGGAATCGAGATACCGAGCCAACAAGATTTGGATAGATGTGTTTAATACTCAACGGCCACTTAACGTCTACCGTCCCGACAACACGGTGAAGAACATGACAACTCAAGACACAAGACTCAACTAAAGAAGATGGCTCTAGTGAATATTATTTATTGTTTAAATATTGTCACTAGTTGGTAGTTTTACTATTATGCCCTTAGTGAGTTTTGTAGTATATATAGTAAGTCTTTCTCATATGAAAGACTTGATGATGAGTGTATGTTTGAGAGAGAGTTAGTCATGATTCTTTGAAGCTTGTCGAGGGTTCATGAACTCACCTAGTAAGTTCATGATACCCAGGAATGCGTGGGGTAGGTAAAATGTAATCATTCGATTATCTTTATTTATCTATCATTCCATGTTGTTTATCTATCTATCTTGTTCTTCATCTATCATGTTTATACTAGCTTTGCTCATCATCATCATCACATCTCAAACACCATCGTGTTCATATCCGGGTGTTCATTTGTTTCTACAAAAACGAGTTACACAAAGACTCGATCCGCTTCCGCAACCAAGGTATTTGGTCACCACCTCGGTTTTTCATATTGGCAATGGGATAATTGTCCCAACGCATGGCGAGGCCAATTTACACGAGGAGATCAAAAGGCCCCAACGGTGATTCTACAAGCCGTTGCGTCAGTGGATCAGTGGATTTGGCATGCACATTTTGGGGTTGCCGGCTCCAACAATGATATTAATGTTTTGGAGGGATCATCGATCATCGGGGATTACGTATCTGGGAAAATCATCAAAGCCGGCTTCTATGCAAACAAAACGTACTATCCTCATGGTTATCTTTTGGGCGATGGCATATATCCCGAGTATTCATTCCTCGTCAAAACTTTCAAAAAACCCGTTGACGAGAAAAGAAAGCATTTCAAGAAGGTCCAAGAAGCAGCACGAAAGGATATCGAGTGCATGTTTGGCACTCTTGTTACCAAATGGCACTATTTTAAAAATCCTTGTCGTTTGTGGACCAAAGAAAAAATGGAAGACTGTGTGCGAGCGATCATCATCATCCATAACATGATCAAAGAGGACACAAATCAAGCTATTTGTTGGGATCATCGTCCCGAACACATTATTGATTCACCGTATGCAACAATGGAGGAACGACTAGAGAATTCGCGAGAGATGCGCTCGAAGGAAAACCATCACGCGCTTATGGCCGATTTGATCGAGCATACGTGGGCAAATCGCCGATTGGAACCCACCGCACCCGAAGTTAATGTTGCCGACGAAGAAGGTGACGACGACGATGACGACGATGACGACGAAGGCGAGACCGAGGACGAGGCGTATGATGATGTTCCCGATGATGACGATGACTAGTATTTAATTTAATGTAATCTTATTTTTAGTTTATTATAATTGATTTTAATTAAAAAGAATATTAAAAATTAAAAAAAAAAATAATTAGGTAATTATGACAAGGGGCTCTATGGGGCTCCATCCACTACACCTATTTTTGTCAAAAAGCTCCCAAGATGACGTGGCAGTGAGGTGCCAAAAAAGGTACCCCATGGAGCCCCTTGGGGCTCCATCCACTACGGATAGCCTAACAAGCAAAAAGACATGCGCGTTGCGACAAGAGAACACAGTTTACCACACACTTTGTTTTAATTTATAGTGTTAACTGTTAAGGGTTTGTATAGTTCGTCTCATAATCAAAGTTTAATAATATAAAGAGAAAACTTCGACAGATTTGAAAAAAAAAAATGTTGAAAATTTATGAGTTTTGATCAATTCACCATTGGGTGAAATTCCTTTTCTAGGTAATGTTACAAAGATGGATTAACGACCAAATCGAAACACATAAGTGTACGTTACAAAATTAATATAGGAGAACCGTTCGTAGATTTAAAATAAAATAAATATTTTATTTATTACGATTACAACAAAGAAATAAAATCTCTACTATTACAATATACTTGAAAATGAATCTACTTCTATAATACGATTACAATGAAAGAAATTGAGAAATACAATACAAGGAAATGAAATTAATGAATGACAGTACGATTACAAAGGAAATCGAATAACTATTACAAGAGAAATGACAAATAAAGAAACATACAAATCAAGATTTAAACAAGAAAAACCAACAGAAAGTTCAAACCATTGATAATGGTTTAGAAAAACAATTGTTAAATAGTTTGATGAAAATATTTTGAAAGAGTTTTCTTTAAACAAGATTAGAAACAGAAAAGCTTGTGGTGAAGGATTCGGGTCAAAACCCGGGTCCCTTAAAACAAATTCCGGGTCCATCGCAGATCCCGTTTTGTTTCCCAGGGTACAATCGCCGAAACCGATTATACGGCCGAGATAACTCTAAGCTTGAAGTTACCTTGAAACTTGAAGAAATTAAGAACGAAGAGGAAGATTTTGAGAGAAAGAATGAGAAGAGAAAAGAGAATTCTTGTGTGAACTCGATGTGTCTAGCCTCAACTAATGAGGCTGTATTTATTATGGATGGGAGCCTTGGAGAGCACACTAAGTTAATTCGTAGTCAAACTTTGCATTAAACGTCTTTAATGCAAATTGATTTCTAATTAACGCGGAATTACCTTAATTAGCTCAAAAACGCGTCTACAGTTGTCAATCCGGAATTATTCCGCGTAACAGCTGTTTTCCAAAAGAACTGATCTTCAGGTCCGTTTCAACTTTAACCGGAAATTCTTCCGGTTCAACTTTCGCTCGAACTTCAACCGGAACTACTGTTCAGGTTGAACTCGGTTCCGCCCGGACCACACAGGTCCGCTTGACCCACGTTCCGGTTGAACTAAAAAACAATAAGGCGGCTCGCGGCGATGCAAAGTGCAAAGTGCGCAATCAAAGCGCCACATTGCGCCTCATACGCCAACGCCACACGCGCGCGCGAGTGCGAGTATGAGTGCGCCATCAAAGCGCCACATTGCGCCTCATACGCCAACGCCACGCGCGCGCGAGAGTGCGAGTACGGGTGCGCCATCAAAGCGCCACATTGTGCCTCATACGCCCACGCCACACGCGCGCGCAAGAGTGCAAGTATGAGTTAGGGGTGCTTAGCCCCCCTCAGGGTCCAAGGGATGTGTCCTACTAAGGGAAACAATAGTTCGTAAGGTTCTCACCTTATAAAACATTTTTGTTTCATCCCCCAACCAATGTGGGATGAGTTTCATGTCATATTTCGCATTTTTCTCTCTTATTTTCGTAGCTTTCACTGCTGCGAGACCTCAACTTTGATCTTCGACATATCATTCAGTATGAGTTAGGGGTGCTTAGCCCCCCTCAGGGTCCAAGGGATGTGTCCTACTAAGGGAAACAATAGTTGGTAAGGTTCTCACCTTATAAAACATTTTTGTTTCATCCCCCAACCAATGTGGGATGAGTTTCATGTCATATTTCGCATTTTTCTCTCTTATTTTCGTAGCTTTCACTGCTGCGAGACCTCAACTTTGATCTTCGACATATCATTCATACGAGCTCCGTTTTGGACGTGGTTTGGTGCGTTGGAAAGCCCTCACAACGTACTACACCAACCCATTAAATACAGAGGCAACAATCTATGTTATCTGTATTTTATTTTAGTTCAAAGTTGGTGAAAAACTCATTTTCACACTTAGTGAAAACCTCATTTTCCACTAGTTTTTCTCCCAAATTTCCAACAATTAACACAAAACTTCACATATACCCACCCATTTACATTTCCAAAACTAACATTGCATAGCATTAAGAAAATAGAGATGTTCAATAATCAACACCTCTTGATCCCCTTGCATAACATCTGTCAAAGAAAACATTACCTAACATTATACAATATAAAATTTTAGTACAGAACCAGGTGAATTAAACACCTAGACCAACATCCCGTAATAATCCACTAGCCCATCCTTATAGAGAAAAAAATATTAAGGCTTAGATTAGGAATAGTGAAAACCCTAAAAAAATCATCACAGCCTCAATATGTGCCTTTTCCGACCATTAGACTTCAACCACCAACATTGTTTTAAGGCTAAACCTATACTAAATATCATCAGAGCCTGTTAAATAAGATCCGATTTGCACCAAATAAGTTATCAGTCACCGCAAACGCAAACACTGTACCAAAAAAGAAACAGAATCAAGGCTTTTAAAATATCAGATAAATTTGGACTGTCATTGTCGTAAAGGCTCAAATCTAAACGACGACTACGATAAATGCCTTGCCTTTCGCTAGAAGCATCATAACCTAAAAGAAACCAAACAAATCAAATATAAAGAAGATCATCACAGCCAAGTTTGAAAGAGCAAATCATGAGTAGAAAAACAAATTTGTTATTGTCATGAACACTCATAGCCACTGCAAAATGGGCCAATATGAAATCGAAAATAGTTATGAATAGTGTTGTTTGAGTGTGTATACACGTAAGCTTTTCATAATCCAGCAGGGATGCCCGTAATGACTACCATCGTCAGTAGCAAAGCCCAATCTCATTCTTATAAACTGAGGGGCCATTGCATCCGATAGAAACTTATGTTAGCCGTCACTTGAGAGCCTCTAGACGATTCTGGGAGTGGATGAGCAATCGGGGATGAATGAGGAGAGCTAGGGATCAAGAATCGGAGGGATATCGGTTTTCATTCTTTACTTTGATTCTTTGTTCCATACGTATTTTCATGATGTTAGCTACTGTTCTTGGTTATAATTTGTTTGTCATCATGAATCTTGGTTGAACATTGGTTGCTATTTAGTCTTTAGATGATTACATTGTAGTTTTCGGTTAATTTTGGTTTATGGATTGTTATTGATGGATTAATGCTTTAGTAAACAAATTAATTGCTACTGTTTTGATGCATATGAGTATTTATATCAGGTTTATGATTGAATTTTGTTCCATTTGTTTCATATGAGTGTCTTTCGGTTTGGGTAGAAAATTAGGCCATTGACTGTGTGTTATGACTAGTTTATAGTTTGTTAGTACTGCAATCTATAAGAATAGGAATTGATTATCTGCTTGATCTCAGTGTTCTGCTTAACCTAGAAATCCAGGAGGTGATAGGTTAGTTGGGTAGTCGGTTGCCTTAGGGTTTTAGGTGTAAATGCCTCGGGAGGGGGTTTCCCTAGGGTTCTTAGCGTTTCTGCTATTCCATGTCTTTACGTGTAGTTCTTAAGTTGCTCTTTGCGTCTTAGGATTTATTAAGGTAGAGAATCCGGGAGGTGATCTATCTGTTCAAGTACTAGAGTATTGTTAGGAAAATGCGAAAGGTGACCCGACTTAACTTGTGAGCGTATTACAGTTTGTAGGTATCCTTTTAAGTCACGTCCGGAGAGTTGGAAGTAGGAATCCTACTTGCAACTCTCATTTATTATTCTTTATTTGCTTTCCTACTTTAAGTCTAATTAGGTTTCTTGTTTTGAAGGTGTATGATTAGTATAAATAGATGAGTTATAGGGCTTTGTACTTTGTGGTTTGTTTATAATAATATTCTTAGAGTTGACATGGGTAGTCTCCAAATTTCTTGGTGTGTTCATTCGTGTGATATACGATTCTGGTCTCTGGACCAACACTCTCACTCCAAATCTCCGGCAATTCAAATAAATAGTTTATGACTCATGCAAAACCCACACTTGACAACTCATCATACACAGGATCGTCAGAAAAATAATCTTTCATAAGATGCAGGTCAGCAGACTCATGATCCCAGTTAACTCGTTTTCGTTTTGTAATCACAAATGGTCTTTCTATTTGATTAACTAAAAAAGCCGTATGATGCTATAAACACACAAATGATAAACTGGTCACCATCGGTTGAACCCGAGGAAGAGGAAGATAAAGAGGATAAATTCATTGTTTCAAAATTTTGCGAATAAAATGAAGGGATAAAGAAGAAGCGTGTGTTTCGTGTGTTTTTTGAAAATAATTGTTTATATATATAGAGTAATAGAGAATTATATATTTTTTTAATATCCCCAAACTATAATCTTTCCCATCTTTAATAGCGCCTCATGCCTCCTCGAACAACCTATTATAAACGTAGTTTTTCACGACGTTATAAATGAGCATAATCGGGACCACGTCCCTCCCTCACGGCAACACATTCAAGATATATAGAAGCCAAATGTCACTCTCAAATTACATGCCCATCACCCTTCGGAGTGTGAATTCTAATAAAATTGATCTCAAACTTTATTGTCGTCATTGATTTATTGTGAACACATTTCTAAAATTATTAAATAGTATTAAAACAGCGTGGAAATGTAACCCATATTGCACGCATTAAAAACACATCAATTCCGTGAACTCATTGTGGTACGTAATAAATTAATGCTGAAAAATAAACCAAAATAAGTGATAATATATCAAAATAAATCTGGTAGGGGCTAAACTCTAAAAAGGCAATAGAGTGTTGGTTGAAACTGTCGGGATATCAACAAAACAAACATTATTATATTTTGGAGTTAACATTACGCCAAAATTCAATCATCGATTAATTATTTTACACGTAATTTAGTTTTGATTTTCATCTTTTGACGTTATTTCTTTGATGTAAAGAATGAAATCTCATTTGATGCATTACTTTCTAATGAAAAGTATAATACTAAGACAATAAATCTTAACTAGACTTAAAAATGACAGGAGTCCAACATAAAAAAGAAAGTTGTCTATGGAATAACCAGACTAAAATTAAAAATGACAGGAGTCCAACATAAAAAAGAAAGTTGTCTATGGAATAACCAGACTAAATGGGGGTTACAAGTTGGGCCAGGGGGTTTTCTCACGAATGGTGAGTTTCCTCCTGATGGGGATTGAAGATGATCGGGTGGGTGGTGTAATGTCCCCGTCAGTGATCCAAATTTGCCGTTAAAAAAAAAATATGTTTTAACAAATACGTTGCATTTCAGTCGACCATCACACCTTATAAGTTTTAATAAACGAGTCATATTAAATATACTTTGCAGCGGATAAAAATGACAACTCGGCAACTCAAATTCTGTCGTAGTGGTTTAAGGTCGGCATTTCAAAGATTCGTGAATGATCAAGTTCGATTCTTCTTGGTGACGATTCATATTTTAGATTTGCTGTACAGATTAGTTAGTTACGTGTCTGAATACATTACTTAACTTTTAGTGTAATTACAATATTACGCAATGAAGAACTGGTGGAGTAATAACCAGTTAAGAATTCTGAAATCAATATGACATTTATTACATGGAGTTGGGTTACTAAAAGAAAACTTTTATAGAAATTCTAAATATGATTCTTAAAAACTATAAACTTGTTCAAATAACTCGTTCAAACAACTCGTTCAAACGAGTTTTGATTCATCTCCTTCTAATGATATTGAAGCCGGCTCATCAACTCAACATCTTAACCTTTTGGTTTAGTTTTTATGGTTTAGCTTTTAAGTTATACAAATTTACGATTGTCATCGCATTGTGCTTTTTGCTAGCTTGTCATTGCGTCTTTTATGTTCGTCATTGTTTTTTGAGTTTAGCTTTAGGATTTAGGATTCAGACTTTAGGGTATAAGGTTTTAGAATATAAGTTTTATAGCTCATTGTGTTAATTTGCTCGTCATTGTGTTTTTGGGTTTAGCTTTAGGGTTTACCGTTTAGATTTTACATTTTTTAGCTTATTCTGTCTTTCTGCTCGTCATTGTATCTTTTTTCCTTGTTATTATTTTTTTAGAGTTTAGGATCTAAGATTTAGGATATATGGTTTAGTTTTTAGGTTTTAGAATTTACGTTTTTCATCTCAATATATGTGTCAACCTGCTTGTCATTGTGTCGTTCATGCTTGTCATTGGGCTTTAGGGTTTAACTTTTAAATTTAAGATTTAGGGTTTAGCTTTAGGGGTTAACTTTCAGGTTTTAAAATTTATGTTTTTTAACTTTTCGTGTATTTCTGCTTGTCATTATATCTTTTTTTGTTTATCATTGTTTTTCAGGGTTTAGCATTTGAGTTTAAGATTTATTCCGATTTAGTGAGTTTATGTGTCTTATGTCCAAGACTTGATGCAAAACTACGGAGCCGGGGTTCTCACTAGAAACAGTCTCTCTATTCCTACGAGATAGAGGTAAGACTATCTACATCTTACACTCATCAGACTCTACATTAGCTTTGCTATTTGTAAGATTTACTAAGTATGATGATGATTTGGGGTTTAGGATTTGATGAGTCGGTTCTAACGTCAAATTCAATTAGAGTTCAATTGAGCTAGTTTATGAAATTTTAAAAACCCTTTTTTAGCATAATAAACATTTTACTAAACTCACACGACTATACAAATAGACCACCAACTCATGTGTTAAAATTATTGCGTTTGATTTCGAAAAAGAAAAATAGAATAGAACAAATAAACATAAATCTAATACTTTGAGAAAAATGTTATAGACGGATAAATCTGAAAATTTAAGTTAAAAATAAGTAATTTTTACTTTTAAAGTTTTTAAAAATAAGAGTAAAATGGTGATACTTAAATTGTTTCTAACTAGATTTACTATACGCGCGTTGCCATATGGATAACATGAGTATACATAACAATTACATTGCTATAAAGCGGGAAACACAAATACAAAAGACTACTTAACGACTCTAAACTTAAAACCAAAACGATCAAAATATCAACCCTAAGACGGTTGTATATGTTCCCCCACGCCCTTTCAAGCAAATGATCATCTTCACGTCCACTACATAACTAAGTCTTATTCTTTTTGGCAATATAAACCGATTTGAAACCCATTTTCGAAACATTTCGGTCAAAACCAATGGTGCGCGTAGAAAAGGACCGACTAGCGAATGGTTGTTTGGTACCGACCGTGTTTGGTTTCTTTGGAAACCGAATTAAAGACCGAGTCGAAATCTACTTTTAAACTGGTCTTCAAACCATTTTTTTGGGGCACCTTTGCATACTACTAGGCCATCACCAGGTCCATTGGTCCAACAATGATGGATTCGCCCCCTAAACATTTTTGCAGGGCATGGATTTTCTTGGACTTCTGCTCGGTGGGCTTTGTTTTTGGAGCCCTATAATAGTAAGCATTCATGTACATTTTAATCCAAAACAATAATCGTTATATAAATGTTAATAGATTAACTTAAAACTTAAAAGCATCTTGCTCCTTCTACCTAGCTTTAGTATGTATAGGGCTGTTCAAAAAACTCATAGCTCGTGGCTCGCTCGAAGCTCGCTCGGAAAAAACTCGAAATTAGCTCGCTCGAAAATCAGCTCGATTATAAACGAGCCGAGCCAGCTCGGCTCGGTTTCTAAACGAGTCGAGCCCGAGCCAAGGTCAGCTCGGCTCGTGGCTCGCTCGTTAGTTAGCTCGTTGGCTCGCTCGCTTGGCTCGTTTAAATTTAAGCTCAGTTTTTATTATATATACATATATATAACCGAAAATTATGAGTTTATTATTTATAATATAACTTTTAAGTTAATTACTAAGTTTCCTATAGTATTTTACTTAATAAAATATTAAATTAAAATAAGATATAAACTGATATGATACTTTTTAGTAAGAAATATTTGTTTTTATTGAAAAATAAATAAATAAACATCGAATTTTAAAATTTTCATTACGAGTATGTCAAAAATTATGTTTTAGTCATGTTATATATCAATGTGTAAATAATATAAATTTAAAAAAATAAACTAGCTGGCTCGACGAGCCGGCTCGGCTCGGCTCGACTTTTAACGAGCCGAGCTTGAGCTCAATATTTTAGCTCGTTAAAATAAATGAGCTGGCTCGGCTCAACTCGGTTTCTAAACGAGCCGAGCCCGAGCTTACCCTGGCTCGGCTCGACTCGGCTCGTTTACAGCCCTAAGTATGTATATATTCTGATAATTCATTTCTCTATAAGAGCATTTACAGCTCATTCCCTACAATTTTGTGAGTTAAACTTTTAACATTTAAGGTTTTGTTATGAGTGGTTGTGAGTAGAGGAGAGATAGAAAGTTATTGTTTATCCCTATATTTAAGGAAAAATATATTGAATCTTTAAAATTTAAGGTTTGAGAAGAGAGAAAAAGTAACAATAAAAGTATAAAAAAATATTATTTAATTATAGTTGTGAGTAGAAAATAGAGAAAAAATAATGATAAATGTTTAAATTATATGGATAAAGATAAAGAATGGGCTGTGAATGCTAATATAACTATTTTGAACGACAAAAAACTATTAACACTCGGGCTAGCAAGAAACTAAAACCAGAAAGAGAATAAACAAACACAAGAACCAACCAAACAACCAATTCAAAACGTAAAACACAACGCAAACGCTACACAACGTCAAAATTACACCATTAAGGCCAAGTAACCAAATCCAAGTAACCAAATCCTTACTTATCCTCCACGAAACCCATAAGTAGCCCAGTGATCATATGTTCTCCACAATCCTCTCTTGCTCTTCAAAATGAGTATTTCCGTACAGATAATTCAGCAATAAAGCATGTCTGTTTCGGATTGATTTACTTTCTATATATCATGCTTTCTCAACTATCTGTATGTTTCTTTCTGGTACATATGGTTTAAATTATGATTCCATAGTAACGGGCCAGAGTACATATGGTTTAAATTATGGTTCCATAGTAACGAGCCAGACTACGGGTCACATTTTTACACAATAAAATTGCATGCCACTAAGATTATAGAGTACGTCATGCTGATTAAGAGTTCCATTTGCTAGGTTTAATCGGCGCAACGGAGTATACCGATTCACAACGAACACGCAATAATAGGATAAAGAAAAACGAACAGAGAATTTTTACGTGGTTCGGTCGGTTATACATCGAACTATAATACATAGACATGATATATATGGAGAACAATTAGGGTTTTAGGAGTGGTGAACAAGTAAATCTAATGGGCCTCCTAAACACCCAAGCCTAACGACTTCATCCCTAACACTCTCCCACTTGAAGGCCTTGCGATAAACATCAAGTCCGCCAACAAGCACACAACAATCCATGTATTCAGTAATCAGTAATCCACAAACATAGAGTAACAGAACTCTTTAGGTCCAGCTCAAAAGAACAAACCAAACTTTAATCCAAACATCCTGAGTCCACCTAGTTGCAGCCATGGTTGTAAAACTCATCCTAGGAGACCGAGTACTGATCACCGAGTACTCCCCGCCTACGCATACAAGTTCCCGAGTACTCCCCCATATCCCTAAGTACTCTCCCGACTAGGACGAGTACTCACAAATCCTAGTCGACCGACTTGGAGTGCCTACCGTGAGATCTTACCTTTTTCTCTTGTATTCCTTTGGTCTGATATAATCACGTGATCTCCTAATCCATATTTTTCAAATATTTTTTTTCAAAATTCTGGTCCATCTCTAATCCCTAGTACAAGTGAAGTTTGATGAGACCTTGGGTGGGGTTTTTTTTTTCTTCACAAAAGTCTAGCATTTATCTACTTTTTTGTGTGGTATTTTTTATTAATTTATAATCATGGGTGATGCTATTGTTACAACAGAAAGAAATAAGCTTGATGCTAGCGATTCTCTTTATCTTCATGCAAGTGACTCTAGCAACCTCACTATTGTGAGTATAAAACTTAAAGGTTCTGAAAACTATACCGTTTGGTCTAATTCTATGAAACTCGCTTTACAAGTAAAAAATAAAATGGGTCTGCTATCTTTAACTTATATCAAAAAATAAATTCTTTAAATCAAAATAATGCAACTGTGGTTGATTATTATCATAAACTTAATACTATGTGGAAACAATTCGATCAAATGGTTCAGTTACCTTCATGCACCTGCCAGGCCTCCAAAGAGTTCAATGATTTTAATCATCTTATAAAACTTATGCAATTCTTAATGGGCATTGATGATGAGTACCAACCGGTTAGAACAAACCTTTTTAACAAGTGATCCCCTTCCCACCGTTAAATCTGCTTTTTCTACTATTTCTAGGGAGGAATCACACAGAAACTCAAAGCTCTCTTCAAAAAATCAAGTACAAAACTTCGACTTTGTGGCCAAAACGAATTAAAATTTTGATAATAAGAAAAAATTTAATAAAGGTCCTAATCCTAACCTTAAGTGCACTCATTGTAATAAGATTGGTCACACGGTGGATAGGTGTTTTGAAATTGTTGGATATCCACCAAGTTATAAATCTAGAGGTAGTTCGGGTTCGACAAACAAAAACACAAACTTTAACAGTTTTGTGAATTTCAAATCTGAGGCGGACGCCTCTTCCTCGTCCACTACTCCTATGCTAACCTCTGAACAGGTCTCTAAGCTTTTAGGGTTGTTAAATGAAAAATCTAGGGAAAGCTCTCAAAGTACTAATATGGGAGGTAATTTTGTTTGTGCCAATGTGTTTAGCAAACGGATATTTGGATTCTCTAGCAGTACTTCTGAAACAAACGGGTGTAATTGGGTGATTGATTCTCGTGCAAATCAGCACATGGTTATGTCAGAAAAAGGAATTTTTAACAAAATAGATGTTTCAGAATTTAACATCAAGATTAAACATCCAAATGTGTGACAACTGCCAATTCCGTTAGTTCTGTTAACTATTTCAGTTAGTTTTGTTAGTTAGTTTTGTTAATTAACACCGTTAACTATTTTCATCAGCTCCGTTAGCAAACCCGTAAATCGTTATCTAAATGTTTATATATAAATACATTACTAATTAATTTAGTAATTTAATTCATGACTTTATGTGTTTCTTGAAAATTTGCGCTTCGTGAGAAACTAGGTTTCGTACCCGATTTGAGTTTTACGCGCGTACGCGATAATGAAACTTTTCTCGATTAAATATTTCATGTTAAATAAGTTATAAACTCTTGGAAATGTTCCTAGTCTTTTATTACCAAGTTTTGGGGTTTAAACCCCACTTTTTACTTGTTTTGGGACATTTGGGTATGAAAGGGAAATGGAAGGACCAAAAGTGTAATTCCCAAAACATAAAATGCAGCCAAACACCTCTCCCCCCTTTCATTATTCACGACCTCTCTCCCTCTCTTCTTCTACCTACGGTTCACACACTCCACACACACACACATCTTCAAATTTCTTGCAATCACCTTCCAATCTAGCAAGATTTAAGGGTTTTAAGCTTCCACAAGCATCAAGAAGCCTAGGAGAAGTCTTGGTTTCATCTCATCTCTCTCAAATCCGCAAATTCTTCCCCAACTTGTAAGCCCTAAAAATCTTCTAACATGAAATTAGTTGATTACATGTGTTTATCTTGTGTTTATGTGCAAATTGGTGTGTATACATGCTCTTGAATCATGTTTTATGATGGCTTAAGTTAAATTATGATTATGGACAGATTTTATAGTGTGTTATGGCTGTGATTTCTATATGGTTACATGCTTAGAAGTTGTCTTGAAGAAAATGGGTATAATAGAACTTGAATTTTAGGTGTATGTATTGTTATATGCAAGTTTCATGTTTTGGATTTTCTATGATCATCATGTGTATGTTATGAAGGCTGAAAATCCATGATAAAACGTTAGTTATGTTATTACAAGTCGTTACACGAAGTTTGGTGACCAAATTGTTAACCGAAACCGTTGAAACACAACTTTTACAATAACCCGTTTTTGGACAGATTCTGCCAGAAAATTTGGGTCATCTTGTACAGGTCATAACTTGCTCAATTTTGCTCGGAATCAGTTGATTCTTTTTCCCTAGTAAAGTATTATGTCTTAGCTTCGAGTCGGCTACTCGCACACTTTCTGAAACCTCCGTTTGACCATCCAAAACACTGCTGCAAGTTAGGTGCGCAGAGCTGTCTTTTTCAGTGAAAAGTAGACTTTACATTTTAGACGAGCATGATAACCTTGCTATAATGAGGGGTTTGTTAAATTAAAATGAGGTTTATATATTAAAACTAAGATCTGGAGGTTTTGGTAAACAAACTCCAAGCTTTGATCAAATTATGGATTAATCAAATTCAATTTGCCTACTTTGACTTTCTGCAACAAAACTGATTTTTGGTCAACTTTCAATAGCCATAACTTGCTCATTTTTGATCGAACATGATTGATTCTTGTTGGGTGATAAACTAGGATGTCTTAGCTTTAAAACGGCTATTTATACGCCTTCTAAAACCTTCGTTTGGTCACCCAAACTGCTGCTGCAAAACAGGTACTCAAAGCTGTTTGGAATTTTAAAAAGTAGACTTTTCTAACGGGTCGGACATGTAAACCTTATTATGTTGGGGTGTTTGCTATTTGAAATTGATATACACATATTAAATATAGGATCTGGAGCATTTGAGGTTTAAAACCCAAAAATTGAGTGAGTTATGCCAATTTCAAATTTTCATGAACTAGTTAACTATGTGCCAAATGGGTCAACTTGCAATGTGCATAACTTCTTCGTTATTCGATGTTTTTGATTGATTCTTTTTGCAACAAGTCATGTTTAACAAGTAGTTTAAGCCTGCAAAATTTAAGATCCTAACTCCTAAGTATGTAGATTTTGACTATGCCACTAGTTTGAGTGTTGAAGTTGACTTTCTGAGTCAACTTTGACCAAAATGGCAATTCTTTGAAATTCTCTCAATCTGAAACTTGTGTATGCATTATATGACTTGTGTGACTACATGAAACATGTTTAGGTGCTAAGATTGCTATTTTCGTCCTCGCGACACCTCCTAACCCGTTTAGGCCATATTTACCCAAACAGGTTGTGTGTGACCGACTTGTTGAATCTTTTGCTGTGTACCAGTGCCCCCTAAGGTGAGTTCACTTATATTATTGTTATGTCCGTTCAGGGACGATAACGCGCAAGTGGTTACATCCGGTAAGGATGGTGACCCAAACGGTAAGGTTTTCTTACTGGGTAAATTTCCGACATAATATCATATGTGACACTGAATTGAACTTATTTATTTAAAAAGTCCTTACATTCGAGCCGTTAATATACAGTAGCGAGGTAATATTGAGTAGTACTACTGGGGATTGACACCCCCGCTCAGCGGTGCACGGGATGCACCCTCCCGACTGGCGGTCGGACTGAGACCAATGTTAGCCTACCCTCCGTGATCCTTCAAGACGCGGGAAGGCAAGGTTCATAGGCATTCCCTATCAAAACATTGTCAGCTTCGGTTACGAACAATTCAGGTGTACATAACTATAGGCTAGCTACCTACGATATGGAATTTTACTGGTCTTATGATATTGATTGTGTATTACCTGTCTTTATTCATAAACATTAGGTCTACTTGTGACGGGTAGACTGCTTAGTGAACTCACCAGCCTTGGCTGACACTTGATTGTTGAATGCTTTTCAGGTCGCTAGGAGGATCATCGAAGGCACAGGCAGCGGCAGTACTAAACATTACTTTTGGATTGAAATCTATATTTCCAATCAGTTAAACTAATCATTTTGTGAACCATAGCTGTAACTCGTTTTATGCTTCCGCTTAACCGTTAATTCATTTTGGGTCTGTAATTAATGCTCTTTATTACTTATTATAACTCTGTTGTGGTTTGTTTGTAACTGAAGTCTGGGATCCTGGTCTGGATCATACCCCCACGCGGTTAAACTCCGTTAGGTGGAAATTGGGGGTGTGACAAAATGGCACTAGTGCAACTGTCATAAAAATTGATAATTTTAAATTAAGTAAAAATGTTATTCTCTATGATGTGTTTGTTGTACCAGAATATCACGTTAATCTTATGTCTGTCTATAAGCTTGCTAGAGATAATAAGTTAAAAGTTACCTTCGATGAAACAAACTGTTTTATTCAGGATTCTTACACGAAGAACACCCTGGTGATTGGTAATTAAGTTGATGGCCTTTATTTATGTGTTAATGCGTTAGAACCATTAACTGTTTGCTTTAATAGTTATGATTCACAAAATCTGTTGACACCTGATATGTGCGTCGTGTGAAGTATCAAATAAAGTACAAGATCAAATCAAAGTAGGTCTGGCCGATCTTGGTCCGAACCCGAAGTTCGGACTGGCCGAACCTGGGGTTCGGACAGGGATCGGACCAGCGGGTATAAATATGGTTTTGGTCGTTGTAAAGTTCAGTTCTGAGGGTGTGAGATTTCTACTAAGTGTGTGTTTCTGAAAGTGTTTCTCTGTGTCTGTATTCTGAGTGTTACTGATTGTAATTGTTCGTTTTGATCAATAAATCAATCGGTTAATTACATTTCGATGCCCGATTAGCTAGATCAAGTAGACGATCCGATGTTCACGCATTTTCAAGTGGTATCAGAGCTTTCTGGTTCACTCTACTGATCTGTGGTTGCTATTTTCGGATTTTTGAAGCGTTTTTGAAGTTTCTTGTAACACCCCGATATTTTCGTCTAGGTAAGTTCGTATCTTAAAATGTTTACCTATGTGCTTTATTGTAAATATGAGTTAGAAATGGTAATAAATGAATAAAGCACGTGTTTATATGATAAACGGGCTTAGAAATGATGAGACATGACTGATTACGTCTCGTATACGTGTTTAAATCATGAATACATGCTTATGTGAATAGCATAGACCATTGATAAGAAAATACGTATAGAATTGCATGTTAATAGTTAACGAAAAAGAAAAAGGGCCAAAAGCATAAATTATGCAAAGTTATGAGCAATATAGATATTATACATGACGATAATTCTTGTAAGTATTTTAAGGCTTAAAATATAGTAAGAATATGTCCTAACATGATTCATGTCATAAAATGATGAATATTGCAAAGTTAAAGGGTAGAAAGTGTAAACTATGTAATAAATATATGTATATATGTGTATATATATTAATATATATAACCCGAACCCTTGAGAAGGTTAGAATCATGTTTAGTAAGGTTATGGAACATAAAATGATAGCTACATCGAAAGATATAAAGCTAAATAGCTTAAAACAAAAGTTAAGGGGCTAAAAGCGTCAATAATTGAAAGATATAAAACGTATATATACGTATATCATCGGGCATATTTAAAACCTTAGAAACTTTTATAAATATACCCTTAAGTGTTTTATAGCATAAAATAACAGTTTATAGAAGTACAGGGGCTTAAAATATAAAATAAGAGTCCAGGGACTGAAACTGTCATTAGGGCAAAGATGCCCCGCGTACCGCGAGGGTCTCCAGGTGGTTGGCGCGTACCGCGGCCCGGTGACGACCAGAAACGTGCCAGCAGCTCGTTTTTTCGACTTGGGGAGCAAGTTCTTGACCCAATTGACCTCCGAAAGTGTCGTTTTTACACCCTTAGTCACCATAGTACGTGTTAGGATCATGTTGCGACCTGGATAGTATAAATAGGAGCTCGATTTCACAGTTTGAACTCACCAATTTCGCAAAATCATCACCCAAAAACCCTAATCTGGCCGAGATCTTCAAGGAGGCAATTCTCTCAAACGGTTGAAGCTTTGGATCCAAATTTCTGCAGTCAAGCTTCTTTTGGTATGATTAACAATAACCTATCTCAGTTTTTGCAAATTCGATTTCTAAGTATGGTTTTCAAAATTGTGTAAAATTAGGGTTCTTGAGCTTATTTTGTCAAAATTGGGTGATCGGGTGGGAATTAGGGTCTGAAATTTTGTAGGTAATCCTAATTTAATGTACTTTAAGAAAGCCCTAAGTTTATTTCACAATTGGAAAAGGTTTTGTGAAGGTTTTGTTAACGGGTCAAAATTAGGGTTTTCATAACGTTACTCTGCCCAAATTGACTAAACGATATTGAATTAAGCTTTGAGCTTTTAAAGGATATTATAACATGTTATAATATCCTTTAAAAGCTCAAAGCTTAATTCAATATCGTTTAGTCAATTTGGGCAGAGTAACGTTATGAAAACCCTAATTTTGACCCGTTAACAAAACCTTCACAAAACCTTTTCCAATTGTGAAATAAACTTAGGGCTTTCTTAAAGTACATTAAATTAGGATTACCTACAAAATTTCAGACCCTAATTCCCACCCGATCACCCAATTTTGACAAAATAAGCTCAAGAACCCTAATTTTACACAATTTTGAAAACCATACTTAGAAATCGAATTTGCAAAAACTGAGATAGGTTATTGTTAATCATACCAAAAGAAGCTTGACTGCAGAAATTTGGATCCAAAGCTTCAACCGTTTGAGAGAATTGCCTCCTTGAAGATCTCGGCCAGATTAGGGTTTTTGGGTGATGATTTTGCGAAATTGGTGAGTTCAAACTGTGAAATCGAGCTCCTATTTATACTATCCAGGTCGCAACATGATCCTAACACGTACTATGGTGACTAAGGGTGTAAAAACGACACTTTCGGAGGTAAATTGGGTCAAGAACTTGCTCCCCAAGTCGAAAAAACGAGCTGCTGGCACGTTTCTGGTCGTCACCGGGCCGCGGTACGCGCCAACCACCTGGAGACCCTCGCGGTACGCGGGGCATCTTTGCCCTAATGACAGTTTCAGTCCCTGGACTCTTATTTTATATTTTAAGCCCCTGTACTTCTATAAACTGTTATTTTATGCTATAAAACACTTAAGGGTATATTTATAAAAGTTTCTAAGGTTTTAAATATGCCCGATGATATACGTATATATACGTTTTATATCTTTCAATTATTGACGCTTTTAGCCCCTTAACTTTTGTTTTAAGCCATTTAGCTTTATATCTTTCGATGTAGCTATCATTTTATGTTTCATAACCTTACTAAACATGATTCTAACATTCTCGAGGGTTCGGGTTATATATATTAATATATATACACATATATATATATATTTATTACATAGTTTATATTTTCTACCCTTTAACTTTGCAATATTCATCATTTTATGTCACGAATCATGTTAGGACATATCCTTGCTATATTTTAAGCCTTAAAATACTTACAAGAACTATAGTCATGTATAATATCTATATTGCTCATAACTTTGCATAAATTACGCTTTTGGCCCTTTTTCTTTTTCGTTAACTATTAACATGCAATTCTATACGTATTTTCTTATCAATGGTCTATGCTATTCACATAAGCATGTATTCATGATTTAAACACGTATACGAGACGTAATCAGTCATGTCTCATCATTTCTAAGCCCGTTTATCATATAAACACGTGCTTTATTCATTTATTACCATTTCTAACTCATATTTACAATAAAGCACATAGGTAAATATTTTAAGATACGAACTTACCTAGACGAAAATATCGGGGTGTTACAAGAAACTTCAAAAACGCTTCAAAAATCCGAAAATAGCAACCACAGATCAGTAGAGTGAACCAGAAAGCTCTGATACCACTTGAAAATGCGTGAACATCGGATCGTCTACTTGATCTAGCTAATCGGGCATCGAAATGTAATTAACCGATTGATTTATTGATCAAAACGAACAATTACAATCAGTAAACACTCAGAATACAGACACAGAGAAACACTTTCAGAAACACACACTTAGTAGAAATCTCACACCCTCAGAACCCCTGAACTTTACAACGACCAAACACCATATTTATACCCGACTGGTCCGATCCCTGTCCGAACCCCAGGTTCGGCCAGTCCGAACTTCGGGTTCGGACCAAGATCGGCCAGACCCTACTTTGATTTGATCTTGTACTTTATTTGATACTTCACACGACGCACATATCAGGTGTCAACAGATTTTGTGAATCATAACTATTAAAGCAAACAGTTAATGGTTCTAACGCATTAACACATAAATAAAGGCCATCAACTTAATTACCAATCACCAGGGTGTTCTTCGTGTAAGAATCCTGAATAAAACAGTTTGTTTCATCGAAGGTAACTTTTAACTTATTATCTCTAGCAAGCTTATAGACAGACATAAGATTAACGTGATATTCTGGTACAACAAACACATCATAGAGAATAACATTTTTACTTAATTTAAAATTATCAATTTTTATGACAGTTGCACTAGTGCCATTTTGTCACACCCCCAATTTCCACCTAACGGAGTTTAACCGCGTGGGGGTATGATCCAGACCAGGATCCCAGACTTCAGTTACAAAAAAACCACAGCAGAGTTATAATAAGTAATAAAGAGCATTAATTACAGACCCAAAATGAATTAACGGTTAAGCGGAAGCATAAAACGAGTTACAGCTATGGTTCACAAAATGATTAGTTTAACTGATTGGAAATATAGATTTCAATCCAAAAGTAATGTTTAGTACTGCCGCTGCCTGTGCCTTCGATGATCCTCCTAGCGACCTGAAAAGCATTCAACAATCAAGTGTCAGCCAAGGCTGGTGAGTTCACTAAGCAGTCTACCCGTCACAAGTAGACCTAATGTTTATGAATAAAGACAGGTAATACACAATCAATATCATAAGACCAGTAAAATTCCATATCGTAGGTAGCTAGCCTATAGTTATGTACACCTGAATTGTTCGTAACCGAAGCTGACAATGTTTTGATAGGGAATGCCTATGAACCTTGCCTTCCCGCGTCTTGAAGGATCACGGAGGGTAGGCTAACATTGGTCTCAGTCCGACCGCCAGTCGGGAGGGTGCATCCCGTGCACCGCTGAGCGGGGGTGTCAATCCCCAGTAGTACTACTCAATATTACCTCGCTACTGTATATTAACGGCTCGAATGTAAGGACTTTTTAAATAAATAAGTTCAATTCAGTGTCACATATGATATTATGTCGGAAATTTACCCAGTAAGAAAACCTTACCGTTTGGGTCACCATCCTTACCGGATGTAACCACTTGCGCGTTATCGTCCCTGAACGGACATAACAATAATATAAGTGAACTCACCTTAGGGGGCACTGGTACACAGCAAAAGATTCAACAAGTCGGTCACACACAACCTGTTTGGGTAAATATGGCCTAAACGGGTTAGGAGGTGTCGCGAGGACGAAAATAGCAATCTTAGCACCTAAACATGTTTCATGTAGTCACACAAGTCATATAATGCATACACAAGTTTCAGATTGAGAGAATTTCAAAGAATTGCCATTTTGGTCAAAGTTGACTCAGAAAGTCAACTTCAACACTCAAACTAGTGGCATAGTCAAAATCTACATACTTAGGAGTTAGGATCTTAAATTTTGCAGGCTTAAACTACTTGTTAAACATGACTTGTTGCAAAAAGAATCAATCAAAAACATCGAATAACGAAGAAGTTATGCACATTGCAAGTTGACCCATTTGGCACATAGTTAACTAGTTCATGAAAATTTGAAATTGGCATAACTCACTCAATTTTTGGGTTTTAAACCTCAAATGCTCCAGATCCTATATTTAATATGTGTATATCAATTTCAAATAGCAAACACCCCAACATAATAAGGTTTACATGTCCGACCCGTTAGAAAAGTCTACTTTTTAAAATTCCAAACAGCTTTGAGTATATGTTTTGCAGCAGCAGTTTGGGTGACCAAACGAAGGTTTTAGAAGGCGTATAAATAGCCGTTTTAAAGCTAAGACATCCTAGTTTATCACCCAACAAGAATCAATCATGTTCGATCAATAATGAGCAAATTATGGCTATTGAAAGTTGACCAAAAATCAGTTTTGTTGCAGAAAGTCAAAGTAGGCAAATTGAATTTGATTAATCCATAATTTGATCAAAGCTTGGAGTTTGTTTACCAAAACCTCCAGATCTTAGTTTTAATATATAAACCTCATTTTAATTTAACAAACCCCTCATTATAGCAAGGTTATCATGCTCGTCTAAAATGTAAAGTCTACTTTTCACTGAAAAAGACAGCTCTGCGCACCTAACTTGCAGCAGTGTTTTGGATGGTCAAACGGAGGTTTCAGAAAGTGTGCGAGTAGCCGACTCGAAGCTAAGACATAATACTTTACTAGGGAAAAAGAATCAACTGATTCCGAGCAAAATTGAGCAAGTTATGACCTGTACAAGATGACCCAAATTTTCTGGCAGAATCTGTCCAAAAACGGGTTATTGTAAAAGTTGTGTTTCAACGGTTTCGGTTAACAATTTGGTCACCAAACTTCGTGTAACGACTTGTAATAACATAACTAACGTTTTATCATGGATTTTCAGCCTTCATAACATACACATGATGATCATAGAAAATCCAAAACATGAAACTTGCATATAACAATACATACACCTAAAATTCAAGTTCTATTATACCCATTTTCTTCAAGACAACTTCTAAGCATGTAACCATATAGAAATCACAGCCATAACACACTATAAAATCTGTCCATAATCATAATTTAACTTAAGCCATCATAAAACATGATTCAAGAGCATGTATACACACCAATTTGCACATAAACACAAGATAAACACATGTAATCAACTAATTTCATGTTAGAAGATTTTTAGGGCTTACAAGTTGGGGAAGAATTTGCGGATTTGAGAGAGATGAGATGAAACCAAGACTTCTCCTAGGCTTCTTGATGCTTGTGGAAGCTTAAAACCCTTAAATCTTGCTAGATTGGAAGGTGATTGCAAGAAATTTGAAGATGTGTGTGTGTGTGGAGTGTGTGAACCGTAGGTAGAAGAAGAGAGGGAGAGAGGTCGTGAATAATGAAAGGGGGGAGAGGTGTTTGGCTGCATTTTATGTTTTGGGAATTACACTTTTGGTCCTTCCATTTCCCTTTCATACCCAAATGTCCCAAAACAAGTAAAAAGTGGGGTTTAAACCCAAAACTTGGTAATAAAAGACTAGGAACATTTCCAAGAGTTTATAACTTATTTAACATGAAATATTTAATCGAGAAAAGTTTCATTATCGCGTACGCGCGTAAAACTCAAATCGGGTACGAAACCTAGTTTCTCACGAAACGCAAATTTTCAAGAAACACATAAAGTCATGAATTAAATTACTAAATTAATTAGTAATGTATTTATATATAAACATTTAGATAACGATTTACGGGTTTGCTAACGGAGCTGACGAAAATAGTTAACGGTGTTAATTAACAAAACTAACTAACAAAACTAACTGAAATAGTTAACAGAACTAACGGAATTGGCAGTTGTCACACATTTGGATGTTTAATCTTGATGTTAAATTCTGAAACATCTATTTTGTTAAAAATTCCTTTTTCTGACATAACCATGTGCTGATTTGCACGAGAATCAATCACCCAATTACACCCGTTTGTTTCAGAAGTACTGCTAGAGAATCCAAATATCCGTTTGCTAAACACATTGGCACAAACAAAATTACCTCCCATATTAGTACTTTGAGAGCTTTCCCTAGATTTTTCATTTAACAACCCTAAAAGCTTAGAGACCTGTTCAGAGGTTAGCATAGGAGTAGTGGACGAGGAAGAGGCGTCCGCCTCAGATTTGAAATTCACAAAACTGTTAAAGTTTGTGTTTTTGTTTGTCGAACCCGAACTACCTCTAGATTTATAACTTGGTGGATATCCAACAATTTCAAAACACCTATCCACCGTGTGACCAATCTTATTACAATGAGTGCACTTAAGGTTAGGATTAGGACCTTTATTAAATTTTTTCTTATTATCAAAATTTTAATTCGTTTTGGCCACAAAGTCGAAGTTTTGTACTTGATTTTTTGAAGAGAGCTTTGAGTTTCTGTGTGATTCCTCCCTAGAAATAGTAGAAAAAGCAGATTTAACGGTGGGAAGGGGATCACTTGTTAAAAAGGTTTGTTCTAACCGGTTGGTACTCATCATCAATGCCCATTAAGAATTGCATAAGTTTTATAAGATGATTAAAATCATTGAACTCTTTGGAGGCCTGGCAGGTGCATGAAGGTAACTGAACCATTTGATCGAATTGTTTCCACATAGTATTAAGTTTATGATAATAATCAACCACAGTTGCATTATTTTGATTTAAAGAATTTATTTTTTGATATAAGTTAAAGATAGCAGACCCATTTTATTTTTTACTTGTAAAGCGAGTTTCATAGAATTAGACCAAACGGTATAGTTTTCAGAACCTTTAAGTTTTATACTCACAATAGTGAGGTTGCTAGAGTCACTTGCATGAAGATAAAGAGAATCGCTAGCATCAAGCTTATTTCTTTCTGTTGTAACAATAGCATCACCCATGATTATAAATTAATAAAAAATACCACACAAAAAAGTAGATAAATGCTAGACTTTTGTGAAGAAAAAAAAACCCCACCCAAGGTCTCATCAAACTTCACTTGTACTAGGGATTAGAGATGGACCAGAATTTTGAAAAAAAATATTTGAAAAATATGGATTAGGAGATCACGTGATTATATCAGACCAAAGGAATACAAGAGAAAAAGGTAAGATCTCACGGTAGGCACTCCAAGTCGGTCGACTAGGATTTGTGAGTACTCGTCCTAGTCGGGAGAGTACTTAGGGATATGGGGGAGTACTCGGGAACTTGTATGCGTAGGCGGGGAGTACTCGGTGATCAGTACTCGGTCTCCTAGGATGAGTTTTACAACCATGGCTGCAACTAGGTGGACTCAGGATGTTTGGATTAAAGTTTGGTTTGTTCTTTTGAGCTGGACCTAAAGAGTTCTGTTACTCTATGTTTGTGGATTACTGATTACTGAATACATGGATTGTTGTGTGCTTGTTGGCGGACTTGATGTTTATCGCAAGGCCTTCAAGTGGGAGAGTGTTAGGGATGAAGTCGTTAGGCTTGGGTGTTTAGGAGGCCCATTAGATTTACTTGTTCACCACTCCTAAAACCCTAATTGTTCTCCATATATATCATGTCTATGTATTATAGTTCGATGTATAACCGACCGAACCACGTAAAAATTCTCTGTTCGTTTTTCTTTATCCTATTATTGCGTGTTCGTTGTGAATCGGTATACTCCGTTGCGCCGATTAAACCTAGCAAATGGAACTCTTAATCAGCATGACGTACTCTATAATCTTAGTGGCATGCAATTTTATTGTGTAAAAATGTGACCCGTAGTCTGGCTCGTTACTATGGAACCATAATTTAAACCATATGTACTCTGGCCCGTTACTATGGAATCATAATTTAAACCATATGTACCAGAAAGAAACATACAGATAGTTGAGAAAGCATGATATATAGAAAGTAAATCAATCCGAAACAGACATGCTTTATTGCTGAATTATCTGTACGGAAATACTCATTTTGAAGAGCAAGAGAGGATTGTGGAGAACATATGATCACTGGGCTACTTATGGGTTTCGTGGAGGATAAGTAAGGATTTGGTTACTTGGATTTGGTTACTTGGCCTTAATGGTGTAATTTTGACGTTGTGTAGCGTTTGCGTTGTGTTTTACGTTTTGAATTGGTTGTTTGGTTGGTTCTTGTGTTTGTTTATTCTCTTTCTGGTTTTAGTTTCTTGCTAGCCCGAGTGTTAATAGTTTTTTGTCGTTCAAAATAGTTATATTAGCATTCACAGCCCATTCTTTATCTTTATCCATATAATTTAAACATTTATCATTATTTTTTCTCTATTTTCTACTCACAACTATAATTAAATAATATTTTTTTATACTTTTATTGTTACTTTTTCTCTCTTCTCAAACCTTAAATTTTAAAGATTCAATATATTTTTCCTTAAATATAGGGATAAACAATAACTTTCTATCTCTCCTCTACTCACAACCACTCATAACAAAACCTTAAATGTTAAAAGTTTAACTCACAAAATTGTAGGGAATGAGCTGTAAATGCTCTTATAGAGAAATGAATTATCAGAATATATACATACTTAGGGCTGTAAACGAGCCGAGTCGAGCCGAGCCAGGGTAAGCTCGGGCTCGGCTCGTTTAGAAACCGAGCCGAGCCGAGCCAGCTCATTTATTTTAACGAGCTAAAATATTGAGCTCAAGCTCGGCTCGTTAAAAGTCGAGCCGAGCCGAGCCGGCTCGTCGAGCCAGCTAGTTTATTTTTTTAAATTTATATTATTTACACATATTGATATATAACATGACTAAAACATAATTTTTGACATACTCGTAATGAAAATTTTAAAATTCGATGTTTATTTATTTATTTTTCAATAAAAACAAATATTTCTTACTGAAAAGTATCATATCAGTTTATATCTTATTTTAATTTAATATTTTATTAAGTAAAATACTATAGGAAACTTAGTAATTAACTTAAAAGTTATATTATAAATAATAAACTCATAATTTTCGGTTATATATATGTATATATAATAAAAACTGAGCTTAAATTTAAACGAGCCAAGCGAGCGAGCCAACGAGCTAACTAACGAGCGAGCCACGAGCCGAGCTGACCTTGGCTCGGGCTCGACTCGTTTAGAAACCGAGCCGAGCTGGCTCGGCTCGTTTATAATCGAGCTGATTTTCGAGCGAGCTAATTTCGAGTTTTTTCCGAGCGAGCTTCGAGCGAGCCACGAGCTACGAGTTTTTTGAACAGCCCTATACATACTAAAGCTAGGTAGAAGGAGCAAGATGCTTTTAAGTTTTAAGTTAATCTATTAACATTTATATAACGATTATTGTTTTGGATTAAAATGTACATGAATGCTTACTATTATAGGGCTCCAAAAACAAAGCCCACCGAGCAGAAGTCCAAGAAAATCCATGCCCTGCAAAAATGTTTAGGGGGCGAATCCATCATTGTTGGACCAATGGACCTGGTGATGGCCTAGTAGTATGCAAAGGTGCCCCAAAAAAATGGTTTGAAGACCAGTTTAAAAGTAGATTTCGACTCGGTCTTTAATTCGGTTTCCAAAGAAACCAAACACGGTCGGTACCAAACAACCATTCGCTAGTCGGTCCTTTTCTACGCGCACCATTGGTTTTGACCGAAATGTTTCGAAAATGGGTTTCAAATCGGTTTATATTGCCAAAAAGAATAAGACTTAGTTATGTAGTGGACGTGAAGATGATCATTTGCTTGAAAGGGCGTGGGGGAACATATACAACCGTCTTAGGGTTGATATTTTGATCGTTTTGGTTTTAAGTTTAGAGTCGTTAAGTAGTCTTTTGTATTTGTGTTTCCCGCTTTATAGCAATGTAATTGTTATGTATACTCATGTTATCCATATGGCAACGCGCGTATAGTAAATCTAGTTAGAAACAATTTAAGTATCACCATTTTACTCTTATTTTTAAAAACTTTAAAAGTAAAAATTACTTATTTTTAACTTAAATTTTCAGATTTATCCGTCTATAACATTTTTCTCAAAGTATTAGATTTATGTTTATTTGTTCTATTCTATTTTTCTTTTTCGAAATCAAACGCAATAATTTTAACACATGAGTTGGTGGTCTATTTGTATAGTCGTGTGAGTTTAGTAAAATGTTTATTATGCTAAAAAAGGGTTTTTAAAATTTCATAAACTAGCTCAATTGAACTCTAATTGAATTTGACGTTAGAACCGACTCATCAAATCCTAAACCCCAAATCATCATCATACTTAGTAAATCTTACAAATAGCAAAGCTAATGTAGAGTCTGATGAGTGTAAGATGTAGATAGTCTTACCTCTATCTCGTAGGAATAGAGAGACTGTTTCTAGTGAGAACCCGGCTCCGTAGTTTTGCATCAAGTCTTGGACATAAGACACATAAACTCACTAAATCGGAATAAATCTTAAACAGCAACACCAACTGAACCAAATAGATGTACATAACATAACATCTCACATTTGTGACCAAATAAGTTCGTGTCCACGACCAATTATGGCCCAATATGGTGTGTTTAGTTGGGACTAAGCGATAGGCAATGATTGGCATATCATAAGCCAATCATGCGCCGCATTACCCAAAATGGGACTGTAGGCTACACACTTACCGTACCCACGCATGCCGTTAGCCGCCAGGAGCATTAATGACGCTCAAGACAAAGGTAAGACACTATAAATACCCCCCCCCCCAACCACTTGGGGGAAGCACACTTAATCCCTCCGGACTACAACTAGCTCCGGCACTAAAACATCTCTCACGACCGCACGGCTGAGTAGATTCTCCACTTCCCCACACTCACATCCTATATGCACGAGGGTAGACCTGGGATGGCAATGATGCACCCGTCAGTCCCAGTATGAGCCGGAGGATAAATCTCCCTCCCGTGTCCTAACTCTTCCTTCGTGTCAGGTATCAAGAAGGCAACCTACCGAAGCAGTCAAGGTGCTTCCAGGCCGGAGCAGCTTGTCCCACTCCTGAACCTACTCTCAAGAAGCGCTTTCCTCAACCGGACCGGTTCACCCCCTGACAGCCCGTCCGGCCGGGTAGGACCGTTTCTACATTGGCGCCATCCGTCGTTACACGGCAAATATAATTTCCTCGACACCTGAAACATACTCCCTCGGTTCCATTGCACGGTGGCACGGAGGGAAACGCAAGAAACTAACCAGAGTCGTAATCACACCAGAGATGGTCGAAGCACATTACGACCAACTGCAACAAATGATGCAAAGGGTAGCCCGAGAAAGGAGACTGAAAGGGGTCCAAAACCAGCTTGACTTCACGAGCTACGAAGCAGACGAAAGGGATGGCCTCGATCTTCATGAGGCCACCCCAACGCCACCCGAGTCCCCTGAGAGGCGTCGCTTTCCTGGAACCACTTCCAGAAGCGTATTCACAGACAGCACGATAGTGACCAATCGAACAAATGCGGCAGAGAGGCGCACCCTAACTCCGGGGCAGCGCCCGGGCCACCACATTGGAACAAACCGGAACGATAAGAAACTCTGGGCCAGCCCGCTGCCCACACCGAGAGGAAGGCCGCCCGGTAGGAGCAATGTTCCAAACACCACTGATGAGCACAGGATTCCCAGCCTCCGCCCTACCATCGGATTACTTTCTTTTATGGGCCATGAAACAGTGGAAGCTGCTGTACGATACGCAACCCAGCTACAGCCGGTTCATCCACCGCACCGCAGGGACCAGCAGTCAGTGGCTACACACCACTCGACGTTCATACTCATACACGCACAAGGGATGAGACAGCCGTACGGTGATGTAGACTTGGGAAACCTCTTCGAACAACCCATGTCCGCAGCACCTTACGTGCCACCAAGTAGAAGCAAGTTCAGTCGAGCCATCGAGAGGTTTGAATGTCCTCCAAAGACGAAGCTACCTTCGTCGGTAAAAACATATGACGGCAGTAGCGACCCGGAAGACCACATACACTCGTTCAAGGCCGCCGCAAAAATCATGAGATGGGTCGAGGCCGTCTGGTGCAAGATGTTCGTGCAAACCCTAACAGGAGAAACGCGGCTATGGTTCAACGCACTTCCGGACGGCAGTATCCAAGGTTTGAAGAACTCCGCGTGAGGTTTCTAACGCACTTCGGCCAACAAATTCGATGCGTCAAGGACCCCATTGAATTGCACAACATCCGGCAGGGAGATTTAGAGTCACTCAGGTCACTCATAGAAAGGTTCAAGGCGGAGTCCCTGCTCAGAGGCAATGTGGACGAACGACAAAGAATCTCAGGGTTTGTGCACGACATACGTACAAGACAGCTCATCAAAGAATTAAGTGCCAGGGTACCCCGAACCATGCAAGAGGCCCTTGACCGAGCGGAAGCCTTCTTACGGGGTGAAGAAGCTGCGCAGCTACGCGACAGCAGAGGATCCATCAGCTCAAGGTTAGGCCCACGACAGGGCCAAGGGAAAAATGACAAACGCCCGTGGCAGCGCGGCAGTGACAAAAATGACACGCACGAGAGGAAGACAGGACTCACACCCTATGAACGACCATCGAGCATGTCACACAGGCTTGGCGAACGGGCTCTGAGCCAAGGAAACTTACTTAAAACGCCAAAGGAAATCTTGA
>JBCNJP010003114.1:0-15888 GCA_039602395.1 Deinandra increscens subsp. villosa | reverse complement strand
AGAGTCCCACGTGACATTAAAAATTCAGAGCTCACAATTTACTTGTAATCCACGTGAGATAGCCTCCCATAGTTCAACTTATTTTTCATAATTTTCATTTCAACCCCCTTAACTTTTCATAATTAATTCTTTAAATCCTTCATCTTTAGTATAATGTCATACCACCCCCTTTGGACTCGTACATCAACCTACAACCAAATATAATTAAACAATTTGAGCACATTGACCTAGTAAACACAATAAAAATAAAAGACTCAAACTCACACTAAATTATACAAAAACGACTCAATACACAATTGAGACTCAAATAATTAAAAACAAACTAAAAACTAAATAAAATGACGAAAAACCGACTCAAATAATATACAAATTACACGGGAAAATAGGATGTGTTTGCAACACATCAAATATCCCCACACTTACTCTTTTTTCGTCCTCGAAAAATACTGCAATGGAATCATAACCAGGAAATTGACTCTAAGCATTTATCATTTACATTTAACAATCCTCCATACAATTCCACATTCCATAACGTACTAACACCCTAACTACAATTGCCGATATTTCGATCCGATTAAACCCAACCACCAACCTTTTCTTTCGCCCCCATGTGTTTATGAAATTACCAGATATAAATTCAGTCGCCTATGGATCCCACTAAAGAAAAGTCAAGTTCAACCTACTACCGAATCATATTCAGTCAAAGCAAAGGGATATTAATGATTTAAATTTTATATTTTCTCCAACCTCCCTTTAAACCAGATACTAAGATGTCCAAAGAATAACTAATTTTTTATATGCAACTTTTTGAGCATCGATTCTCTAAACTAACATTTCTTTTCTTTTTTTTTTCTTTTCTCATTTTTTTTTTCATTTTTCTTTTTTTTATAATTGATTACTTTTACCTAAAATTACCAACGGACATCATCAGAGGTATTTTTTCACAAGGTCTTACCCCCGAAATCATACGTGAGTATTTTGCCCGCGAGATCCGGAACATCATCAGAGGTACTTACCACGGGATACTATCCTTAGTTCGTACATGAGTATTCTGCCCCTTCACTCTAATTCATTAGCCAAATTATTAACTACATGCTCATTTGAAATTCTAAGGACATAGGAGTATCTAGCCTAAAGCGGTCTCTTTCCTCCTAATCATCAGATTCAGAATCCCTATCACTCCTAAAATGGAAACCCACTAGCAGACTGATTAGCATATTTATACAACAATAAACACACAGGCTATTTAAGCTACTCTTAGATCAGCTGGGCCTACCGACACATCATAGACTAATAATGCTTTCCATTCAACCATACTTGACCACATTTCCCAAATTATTCATTAATCTAACATTTAAGCACAACATTAGACAACCAATTCCCAGTTTTACCTATCATTTTCCATTTAATTGCAGCCAGAATCTCGGACATTTTTGAACAATTTTTCAAATTTTTTTCAATTTTCAAAATTTCTGAACTAAAAATAAAAGACTCAAGACTATATACGAAAGTATCCCATCCCCACACTTGAATCACACATTGCCCTCAATGTGGAACGGAACAAAAATAAAGCAGAAATAAAATAAATAAAATAAAAACAAGTTGAAACATGTTCACCTGACATTCCAGAGACTCAGCACCTCAGCCGTAAACAAACCACCGCAACTCCGGTACCCAGAAATAATAGATTAAAAACTGAAAATTTTCTGACTTACCTCTGCCAGGCGTATCGCCTACAGCCATGAAATTCCCAGGCGATACGCTTGGAACTTCAAACATCCTGCCCGCCAAAGGAGCAAGCGTATCGCTTATAACCCACCATCCTCTAAGCGATACGCTTGGAACGTGATTTCCAGGGAACCTCAGAATTAAGCCCCAAAATATTTTCTATCTCCTTTATGCTCCAGCAGCTCCTTAGTCGAAATTTCCAGCCAAAACTGCAAATTTCACCTGCACATCCTCAAATTTCCAATAGCTCGAATCTCCAGAATTACCTGCAAACACAAAAACACAAACCAAAAGACGCAAATGCACGAGAAACGAAAAATTGCAGAAATTTAAAACCACAAATACAAAAATATACAAACCGGGCATTTCACCAATTAGCACAAAACTGAACCAAAACCTCCCAAACCATCCGGAGGCTTCGATTTCACATCCCTCAACACCAAGCTACTAATTTGCTCCCGGTTTCTAAACAACCAACCACCTAACAACTTCCTACACCATAAAGCACTAAACTTTTCTGCTCTCAACAACCTCTTAACCTTCCAATGCTTATACCTACCCGGAAGAAATTGACATTTACCAAGAAAACTCATTTCCGGGTCATGGGTAGCAACAATCATATCTAACCTCCCCACACTTGAACTAAGCACAATCCTATCATCCAGAATACCTAAATCATCAAGTGTGGGCTCCCTAACTACCTCTTCAACCACCACATCACTCTCTACACTTACCAACTCCTCGGGTTCTCCTAACGGGTCAAAATTCACATTCGTAGTAATCAAATCTTCTAACCCTCCTAAGTCTTCCCCACACTTATCCCCTATCACCACTTCATCCTCAACTACCTCTCCTACCTTCTCAACCACCTCACCGGGTTTCACTAACGGGTCAAAGATATCAGTCAGATCAATTACCTCAACTAACCCCCCGGTGTCCTCCCCACACTCATCTTCTACAATCTCCTCATCCTCTAACCTATTACCTACAACCACCAAATCTATAAAGGACATGAAAGTACCTATCAAGCACACAGATTCGGGGCCCTTATCCTTACGCCTACCCACTTCAAACACTACACTCTCATGGTCAACCCTCAAAGTAATCGTTCCCGCAAAAACATCAACTAGCGCCCGGGCGGTCCTAAGGAAAGGTCTACCTAAAATCAAAGGGCAACTAGCATCATATGCACAGTCAACTACCACAAAGTCTATAGGGAACAAAAATTTGTCAATTTGAACAAGAACATTCTCCACTACTCCTTTGGGTCTAACAATCGATCTATCAGCCAAAGAAATTGTCATCCTAGTCGGCTCTAACTCGCCTAATCCTAGATGCATGAAAACAGAATAAGGCATCACATTAATACTAGCACCTAAATCCGCTAAAGCACAAGTAACAGATGAATCACCAAAAGAGCACGGAATTGTAAAGGTACCAGGATCAGTCAATTTCTCAGGTACCCTATTCTGGACAACGGCGGAGCAATTTGCATCAAGGGTTACATCAGAAAAGTTCTCAAGCTTCTTCTTATTAGTTAACATATCTTTCAAAAACTTAGCATACTTAGGCATTTGTTTAATGACATCAGTAAAAGGCAAAGTGACCCTAAGTTGCTTAAGAAGCTCTAAAAACTGATTGTATTCACGTGCATTCTTCTGCTGAACCAACCTCTCAGGATAAGGAACCTTCTTCAAATCATCAGCAGTGATTGGTTGGGCCGCGAATCTCACTCTCTTTTTCTCCTTCACCGCTTCCCACTTCAGCGGCCTTTCTTGCACTACCTCAGCCTCGACGTTCGGTGCGGTACTTGCTGGCGTAACGCTCTCGTGCACCCTCCCGTCCGGCGTCTCCAACTCAATCTCCTCATCAACCGGCTCCTCATCAACTACCGCCGGTGATGGACTCTGGACAACTCTCCCGCTTCTAGTAGTGATCGCATTGACATTAGCATTGGAGTTCTTATAAGTACTACCAGAAAACTGACCCCCTCGGGAGTTGAGCTCTTTCAGCTGCTTCGCTATGTCACCGACTGAACGCTGCAAGTCAAGGAACGAAGCCTGTTGATTCCTCAGTAAAGTATCGTGCTCCGCCAGCTTCTTCTGTGTGGCCTCATCCCTCGCGTTCATCTGCTGCAGAATCTGCGTTTGGTTCATGACCAACTCTGTAAGCTCCTTCATAGTCGGCCCCTCAGTTCCTCCACCATTCTGATTATACCTCGGTTGAAAACCAGGTGGATTTCCTCCCTCTCGCCATCCTGAATTTTGGCCACTCCTCCACCCAGACTGGAACGAATTACCGAACTGGTTTCGGTTTCCAATATAATCCACTTGCTCAGCGGGAGCAAGCGGGCAGTCTCGGGTGTCGTGAACGCCTCTGCACAGCTCACATTTGGCTTTAATATGGAGTTTGATTTCCTCTAAGGTTTTATAAATGTTTTCTAACTCCCTAGGTGACATGGATTCTGAGCCAATGTGATGGACACCCCGGGAAGATGTAGATGGTGCGAGTGATCTAGTCGGGGCCAAGGTGGCTCTCCGACCTCCGGGTGCCTGCTGTTCAGCAAGTGCGAAGCTCTCGAAAAGTGATTTGCATTCGTCGACAGTGAGCTTCTCCATCATGTGTCCTCCAGCCGAAATGTTGAACTCTTTCTGAACAGAATATGGAAGTCCGTTGTAGAACTTCTCGATGATAGCCCATTCCGTCAACCCGTGTTGCGGACATCTACTCAGAAGAGTGTTGAATCGTTCATATGCAACCGAATAAGGCTCATCGGGGTCCATTTTGAAGGAATGGATTTCCTCCCGAGTACGCGCAGCCTTAGCTGAAGGATGGTATTTCTTCAGGAATTTTGCGGTCAGATCGTCCCAGGTGGCGATCGAATTCGGCGGAAGCGTCTCAAGCCACTCGGCGGCTCGAGACGTAAGGGAGAATGGAAACAGACGCAAGTAGATGATTTCGTTCGCGACTCCGGTGAGTCCGAACGTGTTGCAGATGCGGATAAACCGAGAAATATGCGTCGGTGCATCTTCGTCCTCACGTCCATGAAACTGGATCGAATGCGTCAAAGCGTTGATGACGTGGGACGGAACTTGCCAATTCGCGGTGTTGGCAATAGCAGGCTGTGCAATAGCAAACCGGGCCTCGGTGACACCGGCGCTAGCCTGCTCGTGGACGGTGCGACGTGCCGCCATGGATGTGAGATCAGGGAATGGAATGGGTTTGGTGTCGCGTGGAGATGAAGAGGATGGTTTCGAAGGGGTGGTGGTGGAAATGATGAACGCTTCTAGCTCGGTGCGTAGAAGGCGGAACCGCTCACGAATGTCCGCGTCGGGATCAGAAAGTGGTGTAAGCTTAGGGGGACCTCGCGAACGGGTGTGTGGCATAAAACGAAAATGACTCAAAGAAAACTAAGAAAAAATTAAACCTAAAAAATTTGACTCGAAAGCAGAAAATCCTAAGACTCTAGACACGGAAAGACCAAAAAGACTCAAAATTTCCTAACGACGACCTAAGTTAATCTTGCCAATTACCAAGTGTCCCCGGCAACGGCGCCAAAAACTTGATGTGCTCGGAACGTACCTAAAAATAACTATTAAAACCTAGACCTAACCTAGACCTAGACACACCTAATTTTACCGAAACTAACCTAAACCAAACCGAACCCTAAGGCAAGTGTACCTGTCGGATTATAGTAAAGCTAAGGTAAGACCGGGAATATCGAACCCTAGAGACACTCTATAGACAAAACTTAACCTAGGACCTAGAAAATGGAAATTACTGAGTATATTTGGTTTTCGGAAGTGATTTGAGATTTGAATTAACTAAATTAACTAACTACGACTAACAACCGAAAACGAGAGACAACCTTAGGAAGAATTCAAGAATGAGAGACAAGTACCACCTAGACCCTGGAATCCTACTTAATACCTACAACCTCACTCGGAATTGATTGATCTGATGGTGGCTAGTTCACCTTTTAAGTCCTTCCTAGCTACTACTTCTAACGCTCGAACAAGTGGTTCACCTTTTAAGTCCTTCCCACTTCAATTACCCTAGCCACCCTCGGATATACCTAAGGCACACCTAGACTAACCGGAGCTACCACTAATTACCCTGAATGACACGGAACTAACAAGCTAGACAAAACCCTAGGACACTTCCTTTTGAGACAATGCAACCCTAGAACTTTAACCAACCCAACTACCCGTTAAACCTGTACCTTTTAAGTCTTCAGTTTAGCAGCACATTACAAGTGAATCACCAATCAATTATCAATGCAATAGTCAAGAAACCCTAACTACACTTTAGCAATTAACCCTAGAGTCAACTACCTTAGCTAATCTACCTAAACCGAAAGACATTCGCGGGTAAATTAAGCATCAACAACCAACTAATAATCTACTCGTAACACACATATGCATCAAAACATAATAATCAATGGAATTGAATAAAAGTGCAACATCAATCAACCAATCAAACCGAATAAAGTCATAAACAATAAGTAATCATCCAATTGGGTCTAGGCAATACAATCAAATTAGCCTAGCCTCATGTTCATACTTAAACACACAATAAAGATTGAATCTTGAACCAGAAACATGATTTTAGGTTTAACTGAATACAAGAGAGCAAGAATTAGAAAAACCCGAATGAGTGAATAGTAGTCGAATGATTGAAACGGGTGATCTCCTCTTGCTCCTAATCCTCCTTCACGTCCAAAATTTCTCCCCGGAATTCCTCTTAGTCGGCCGCTAATGCTTCTGTCGAACTCTAGAATATTACGTGCGTCGTGTTCTTCAAATTAATTCTCCAATGCTTCTCGATTGCTCCCCCCTTTTATTTGTAGGGTTTAAGACTCTTTTTTTTAATAATTGCCGTAGGGTTATTTCCGAATTCTCCTTTAATTCCTCGCCGCTTTTAATTAATTATGGGGTCTTAAAAAGTCGGTTTTCACCCGTACATTCATCCATCCGAATTCACAATTGAATTTTATGAACTTTCACATATTTCCCATATAAGCCCCCTTACTTTCATAATTAATCCCTTAAACCCTTAAACTTTGATGAAATGGCATACCATTCCCTCGGGGTCGTATGTCAACCTACAAAATTATAATTTAACAACTTTTGAGCACCTTTGATCACAATGACTTAATAAACACAATTAATAATAAAAGACTCAAACTCACACTAAAGTGTACAAAAATAGCTCAATAGCACATTAAGACTCAAATATTATAAAATAGATAAAAACAAGCAAAAATGACTCAAACTCGACTCAATTACTAAACAAATTACACGGGAAAATAGGATGTGTTTAGCACACATCAGCCACCACCTTCGCCTTACCAGGGTGGTACTGAATGTTGGCGTCATAATCCTTAAGGAGTTCTAACCATCTTCGCTGCCTCATATTCAGTTCCTTCTGTGTGAAAATGTACTTGAGACTCTTATGGTCGGTGAAAATGTCGCATGTCTCGCCATATAAATAATGTCTCCATATCTTGAGTGCGAAGACGACAGCAGTAAGCTCTAGATCATGAGTTGGGTAGTTTACCTCATAAGGTTTAAGTTGTCGCGAAGCGTAAGCAATGACTTTTCCATGTTGCATGAAGACACAACCTAACCCTTTCTTTGAGACGTCGCTATAAATCTGAAATCCGCCTGAACCTGAAGGGAGAGTAAGAATAGGGGCAGACACCAATCTCTTTTTCAACTCTTCGAAACTCTTTTCTCTTTCGTCATTCCAGACAAACTTTACCCCCTTTCTCATAAGCTGAGTGAGAGGTAATGCCAAGATAGAGAATCCATCAACAAAACGTCGGTAATAACCTGCGAGACCGAGAAAGCTTCTGACTTCAGTAACTGTGGTCGGTCGAGGCCATTTTGTGATAGCTTCCACCTTTGACGGATCCATAGTGATACCCTTAGCGGACACGATGTGGCCTAGAAATGCTACTTCTTCTAGCCAAAAGTCGCATTTAGAAAACTTTGCATATAGCTTTCTATCGCGCAAGATCTGCAAAACGGTGCCAAGGTGGTCTTCGTGCTCTTCTCTGCTTTTAGAAAATACCAGAATATCATCAATAAACACGATCACGAAACGGTCCAGATACTCGTGAAATACTCTGTTCATAAGGTCCATAAAGACAGACTGGAGCATTTGTCAAACCAAACGGCATGACTAGAAACTCGTAGTGGCCATAACGTGTTCGAAATGTTGTCTTAGGAATATCTTCATCTCTGACCCTCAGCTGATGGTAACCTGATCGGAGATCTATCTTTGAAAAGAACTTTGCTCCCTGAAGTTGGTCGAAGAGGTCGTCTATACGCGGTAACGGATATCGGTTTCGGATGGTGATTTTGTTGAGCTCTCGATAATCGATGCAAAGCCGCATACTACCATCCCTCTTCTTCACGAATAATACTGGCGCTCCCCACGGTGAAACACTAGGTCGGATGAATCCGAGTTCCAATAATCCTTGCAGCTGCTCCTTTAGCTCCTTTAATTCCAATGGGGCCATACGATAGGGTGCCTTAGAGATAGGTTCAGATCCAGGAATCAAGTCAATGGTGAACTCCACTTCACGTTTGGGTGGTATCCCTAGTAGTTCCTCTGGAAAGGCATCAGAGTAATCTCGAACTACAGGGAAGCCTTCAATGCGAGGTGAATCCATCGATGTATCATTGATGGAGGCTAAGAACCCTTCACAACCGTGTGATATAAGCTTTTGAGCCTTGAGCGCAGAAATAATCTTGATGGATTTTCAAGGCTGAGTCCCTTGGTAAACAAACTCAGGATGCTGAATATCATCGAAGATGACTCGTCTAGTGTGACAGTCGATGGTCACTCGATGTATAGCCAACCAGTCGTTTTACGAACAATATTTTCGATCACTAACGGAGAGTCTCTATACACATGAGTTATAACAGAAGAGTTTCCCATGGGCGAGGAAATAACAATGGCATGGTCCACTAGAGAAGGCATAATTTTGAGACATTTAACAAATACTTGTGAGACTACAGAATGGGTTGCCCCGGTATAAAATAACGCATGCACGTTCGGTTCAGCAAGACAAACAATACCCAAAACGGTACCTAGTCATGGATGACTAATAAGATACAAAGGATCATAGGGAATAAGATAACAAACATGCACTCATAACCGGATAGAAAGTTGTCAACGATGATGGTGAGAACATAATAAAGCCATCATTACAGGAAAACAGTAAGAATCATGAATACGTCTGAAAATTATACGTGATAGGTTCCACTAGCACACGTATGTACATGTAAATTGATCATTACGTTCTAGAACCGTAATCATCAATTTACCTTACAACGGTGTCCTAACTGTACTTCCATCATGTACCATAATGGAGGCGATCAGAAAACAAAATAATAAACGTGTCAGGTGTATATGACCAAAACTTTAGAAAACTATAAGGGCTCTAACCAATATAGATACTTCACAGTTACGTGAATCGATAGTTCTTAAGGAACACCCTAAGGAGCGCATGTAGCAAGGTCCTCGTCGAGAAAGTTCATGATACATCGTGTACGTAACATTTCCAAAGAGTGTGATAGCAGTGTTAACAATATTGTTCGGCATCATTTCTTATATACTAGAATAGTAACCGTGATGATGATAACACTAACATAGTTCGCTAGATTCTTAGGAAATCATGAAGTCAAGTAAGTGGAAACGATCAAACAAATCAAGGCATGCGAGAGATAGGTCCGATGGTCACTACATGCTGATGGTGAATTTGAAGATATCTAAACACACGAGTTAAAACTTTTTTTTAAGCACTTCGAAAACCTTCCTAGTTCATCAAAGCCTAATCGTTGTTGAAACAGATTTAGATATAGTGGGTAGTGTTCTAAATCAACACATGATTTAATTCAAGTTTCGTCTCCCACTATATCATTAGTGTTTATATATAGGATTACCGCAGTGTATCCACCACACCTTTGATATATTGAAAATCGTAGCATTCACTATATCATATGTAACCCGTCACACAAAATTTCCCACTGAAAATCACATTACAATTTAGCTATTGACTATACTATAGACATTGCTGACATGACTAAGGAGTCAGTCGGTGAGTAGAATTAAAGTTCTTAATAGGTCGATAACAACGTTGAAAGTTTCTCTTAGCAGGGATTAGTGAGTTGAAGTCTAACACTTCTAGTTACATGTTCACTTAATGATAGTCGGTGGCATCGCAGTCCGAGTTTGATTGAGCGCAGTCATTAGGTTAGGATCAAGTTCATCTGATCCGTCACCATGGTTTTGACCGGAGTTACGTGTAGAGCGACGGGGAGCATCTCGGAATAAAACTTATCAGAAGTAATCAGAGCAAAATGGATAATACTTATAGGAATAAATCAGAGCAAGCAGAAAAAATTTTATCTGAACTAACAAGAGCAAAATGGAACATAAAAGAAAGTAACCAAATATTGAAAAGAAAACCTAACCCAATGTCTACCCAATCCTCACGTGACGTATTTATTAGTCTAAAGTTTTCTAGAGAAAAAACTTTGTTGTTTTTTTTTCTTTATTTCTTTTGTTTTTCAAAATTTTGGTTGTTTTTTTTTTAAAAAAATTCTACAGGAAAGAGCCGAAGCTCTGATACCATAATTGTAACACCCCAACCCGAGATAGGGCTGGCGTGTCACTCATACAGTAAACAGAGATAGCAACAATCCAAAAGTGCTTAACAAAATACTTAAAATCCAAAAATCCAGGTTTTTAAAACGAAAACATGTCAAGTTCAAAGAAAGAAATAAGTTAAAATAAATTAAGTTTTAACAAAACGGGTCGGGTCGTCCTTTAACAATTAGAATTATGTCAACCTATAATTATAATTATACTGTAAATCAAATTATTCACTTTTAATTTCCGTCATGGTTAATCGAGTTCCGGCAACGAACCTTTTTAGTCATTTCATTAACATTTGGTAATCTACTGTTTTAATCCACCACTCGTAATTACTTGACAATTTTTTAATTGCACTTCTACTAGTATACGGATTTTATTCCAATTCAAACAAGGTTGATTATTACCTTACTAAAGGGTTTACATTTGATTAACATGCAAACGTTCTTCTATCATAAACAACAAACATATGTATAGCATTGGTGTACTTTCTGAGGGGTAAATATATATAAAGTCGATAGTTCATCAATTCTCTGATCTCACAGTACACGTGAGCTAAGGCAGGACAACATACAAGTACTCCTAACTTTTGGTTCATTGTTTAAGTTGCCGGAATTACTCGATCATCATACGGGTTCAACCAAAGCTGGTTATAAACCCAACAAAGCAGCGATAAGTTTGTTACCTTCTTCGCAGAACATAACCCGATCAGAAACGGGGGACTTGAATAGCTAAATCGGCACACTACGGGGTTGCTCCATATGTTTTCTCGATGCGTGTCAACCGCCTTCACGTCGAAGTCTCAATGAAGTAGAGATCACAAGGATAACACAGGCGGATGATCACTTGAAATCATGAATGAGGTACCGGATGAGAGACGAGGCCGATCGGGGCAAGTCTTACACGAATTTGCAACAAAAAAAATGACTGGTCTTTAGCAAACCCAATCGGTAAGATCCGGTTGTTTAATTTGTAGATCAAAAAAACTAGCAGGGTGGTGAATGTCGGCGATGTAGGCGGAGTGCTCGCAGCAGCAACAGCTTCGAATAACAATATGGCGTAGATCAAAGATGCAAATCAGATGAGGGGCTTGCGAGTTCGATTGTGTGCAAGATGAGAGTTTTAAGGCTGGCTTCATCGTGAGGATCCGATTTCCATGCTAGTTGTTGGAGTAGATAGGGATTCTGAGTCGGATGTTGATCCAGAAAGGGAGAAAAACTAGGATAAAAGATAAATCCAAATTGTTCCATGCTTCAGTTAGGTTAACCGGTGCGCGGTCGGGTTAAATGGATCCGTGGGAGTGTCAAATAGTTATCCACATTTACAAACTGCCATGAATGAATTGTTATTATTATTATTATCATTATTATTAATTACCCCATTTATATAATCAAATATAGGGTATTTCATCTTATAGCGTATTAATTAGATTAATTAAAGATAATCCTACTATTCGAAAATTTATGTATGTTTATACACAGTTAGTCAAACCATTGTAACTCTCATTTCTATATTCTTGTTGTACCATATCGATATTTAGCAATGTATATATTATGGCCATATATTTTGCCATCGAATTCAATTTAATATATATAAAGTAGTTTATTCTCTACAATAGTAATACTATCATACTATATAATCAAATATAGGGTATTTCAATTATGATGTAAGGTTGAACAAAACTGTTGTTAAAAATGAAAATCTGATTATAAAAAAGATAAGACTGAATAGATAAAAATACGGCAGTAATTAAAAAGAAGGGCCGAGTCTTGAAGAAAGCTTTGTAGCAACATGCTGTGCAATGGCCATACATGAGGTCAGGCCTGGAGATTCGATCCCAAAGAGGTTTACAAGTCCGGGTATCCCATGTGATTCCTCTCCCTACAATACAATAGAATACAACATAACATCAAAAAATTACAAAACAAACAAACCTTCCTTTTTTATGATGTTGTTCGAACCTGGATGATAAAATCAGCAAAGCCCTCTCCTGGGCCAGAAAGCTTTGGTCTGATGCCAGCATAAGCAGGCTGCAGAGAATCATCCTTCAGTGACGGATAATACTTCCTGATTGCGGGATAAAATCTGTTACCCCGGTCACCACGTACTGTATAATCAAACCTGCAGAAACGGAACCTTAGATGCTAAATAAATTTATTGATGAGGGGGTTAACGTTAACTTACTTGTTCTGTATGCTTGAAATATCATCTATGTGATCCAACCATTCAACATCAGGACCGAATTTGACTTGGCCATCAAGATCTAGAGTAACATGCACCCCAAGACCACCGTCCTCTGGTATAGGATAAATCAAGTGCTTGAATGGAGCAACTCTAGTGTTTGACAAGGAAAAGTAGCAACCACGGGCATAATAAGATGGAGGGATGACGACTCCATGGTTTATGCCACTGAAACGCCTGGCAACAGCTGCAGAACTCAAGCCTGCAGAGTTCACTACAAGCTTAGGGACAAGTAGAATATCAGGAGGAGAAGGAGGGTGCTGTTGAGACTCCCAGTTTTTAAGAGACTCGGTTTCAGAAATGTGAAGATAAATTTGATTTCCTTCAAGATGAGCACCAGTCACAGTATTGTTGTAACAGAATGTTGTTCCGTGACTTTCAGCTTCACCCTAAACTCACATTGGATAACATACATTCCTGTTATCAATACATATAATAATAAACTCTCAACATGAAAGTATTATTGTAAATGTTGAAATCTGTCTTGTTTGTATGATTCATGCTCCTAAATCTCATTATGTAAAAAAAAAAATAAGATGAATAATAGTTTCTGTAATCATATTTAAAACCAGGATTACTTATTGCCCACTATGACCCAATCTGTCCATTTCACTGCTAGAACTAGCTAGAGCCGGGTTTACCAATTGTGAGAGCATAAAGGAATGTGAATCAATTATCCCTGAAGTAGGTGACCATAAAGCTCTGAGACACTGCAACTGAGGCTCCATTGCCATTGCTTCAGAAGCCTCAATCATCTTCAGTCCTTCAACTCCATTATCATTACCACGATTCAGCAGATGATTCAACTTTGGAACCTCTTCGTTCCTAGTAGCTACAATCAGCTTGCCAGTCTGCTTATGAGCAATCCCGTGTTCTTTACAGTAATCATACAGTAACCTTCTTCCTCTAACACAAAAACGAGCCTACAACATAACATATAATATTGAAATCAGCAACAAAGTTTGCAGGAGAAAAGGATATCTGTACTACTACATTGGAATGTCACTTTTTTCTTTTTCTGCCCACCATCGTAACAAAAAGTCTCTCAAATTTATTCTTTATACTATTATTATTATGTTGCAGCAATCAGTTCTGAGTGTTTGGGTAAACAGCAGCTTAGGAACTGATAGTAAAATAATGAAATTAGTTAAATGCAAATACTCTCTCACTCTCTCTCTCTCTACCCTCCTTGTCTGTGTATTAAGTTTTCAGCAAGTAATTATCATTCTGTATCAATCAAAACATATATAATGATTGAGGGGGAGACCTTTAGAGAATTGGGAGGGTAATAGATACCGCCATGAATGACTTGGCTACTACGAGAACTGATACCCGTGCCGAAAGTAGAACCGGATTCGATCACCAACACATTTCTTCGAAATTTCAAACACAGCTCTCGGGCTACAGCTATCCCCACAACACCAGCCCCTATAACCACACAATCCACCCTCTCCTTCTCAACGCCTGAGCTCAAGTTTCTTCTTCCACACACGACAAACCAAGGTATTTTCGTGATTAAATTTCCAACCACCTTGTTTAATTTCATCGCTTATCTGGAAAACCAAACCGACCGTGATTTCCTTCCTTCGATGATGGATCTTAGACGATGTTTGCATATCCCCTCCCTTCCCCTGTACATACCAATACGGGTATGTTTGGGATTGTTTCTGAGGGTTTCTTTTCTTTTCAAAAGTGTTTATTAGCTTACTGATTAATTAGAGTTTTCCAAAAGGTATTTGCATCAGTTTACAGTTTAGTAAATAAATTAATAAGTTGCTTCTTAAAAGCTGTTTATTTTAGTTTTTATATATAAAATGAGTAAAAAAAAGTTGGATTAATATAGAGTTAAAATAATAATTACTATATATTACAATTAAGAACATTTTTGATTATTTTATTAGGTAATGATTATTTTAATATTTTAGTTGGATTATTTTAATATTTTAGTTGGATTATTTTAATAGTTTTTATATATAAAATTAGTCTAATGTTTTTTATATATTTAATTAATCAAACAAATTCAATATTTTTTTAATAAATGATATTACGATCAGTCTAATGGTTTTGTGTGTTCGTATTATCCGAGCGATAACCTCCATTGACGACTAATTTTGTGTGTTTGCATTATCACAGCGGTAACATCCATTGATTACTAACAATTTATATTATGCTTCCATATTACAAATGCAATATTCACGTTATCACGGCGGTAACCTCCATTGTAATGGTTTTGGGTGTTCGCGTTATCCCACGGTAACCTCCATTTACATTATTTGATTTTATAATTTTTTTTACTTTTTATATTTTTGTTTTGTTTGTGTAATACATAAACTTTTAAATGGTAAATATGATTTGGTCATAATTTTATAAGTGATTTTGGTCGTTCATGTTTTCTTTTTTTCGTTTTCCTCCGCATATCTTTAAAACAATGCAACGGTTAACCTCCATTGATCACCAATCATTTATGTTGTTGTTGGTATAGCAGTTTAACTGTTGTATCTACCCGTGTTATCCCAACGATTAAAACAAGAACACAACCAAACGAGACCGCGTTGAAATGAACGAAGCCATGATCTTTTGTGAAACTCACTCTATGTAAAACAAACAACATGCTAAGCTAATAGAAATAACGTAACAACGATGCAATTTTGGTAATATCATGACGTAATTCTTGAGCACCTCCACGCAACGCGCGGAGGGTTAAAATCTAGTATTATACTAATTGACAACTCAAAAAGTTATAAACAAATTTAAAAATCCAAAAAAAATTAACTTATAAAAAATTGACTTACTAACTTATGAAAAACCTAGAAGTCATAAGCGCTTATTACTTATTCAAACATTCAAAATAGCTTATCTATATCTATATATCTATATCTATCTATCTATCTATATAATATATATATGAAAAGATTGGATGCCACGTGGCATCACCACAACAATCCATTTTCTTATTTTCCCGCTCAAATGGTTTCCTTTTAAGTGAATCGCGGATATGAGCCTAAAATTCGGGGATCCAGTTAAACAAAATTAATTATTTGAAAATATATTTTGTATTGATAACTAACTAACAAACTTTAATTAATTGAAAAACACAGAAACTAAAACTTTAATTAACATATTTGAGGATCATAATTACAGAGGTGACTAAATTAATAGAATATTATTTAAACATTTTATTTTGAGAATTATAATTTTTGGAAAATTATTATTTTGAATATTAAATTCAAATTTGTATATTTTTGTAAACAA
>JBCNJP010003111.1:0-11703 GCA_039602395.1 Deinandra increscens subsp. villosa | reverse complement strand
AATGCCCAAGGTATAGAAAATAAAGGCTGGTTTGAAAAGTCAAGGGATGATGGGCGCCATGCCCATCACACTGGTCGATGAAAAATTACAACATAGCGCCCTAGGGGCATTATGGTGGTGTTTTGGGTCCTATAACGCTCGATTACACATAGCCTTATAATGAAAGATTAATAGAATTTGTTAGCTTTAAAAATAATAATGGTTCGAGTCTATTTGTAAACCATCAATTTATAAAAGATTTATACGTGTTAATTTATGAAGACCTAATCTTATAATCTGTAATATTACTATTACATCTGCATAGATTTTAAATAATATCACCGTTGGTTTGGCGTTAGGTTAACTAGGGTATAACTTCATCGTGAATAATTGTGTGTGTATAAAATGAACCAAGAGAGAATAATTATATAAAATTTCTCAAGTTTTATTGCTTGAATAAAATTAGCTAAAATCACATGGATAACTAGAAACGGGTCGGGTTACAAATATGAAAAATAGACGGATATCACATCAAACATCTCCAAAATAATTCATAATCTCTTTTACACACATGCATCTTTATCATATCAATTTTACCGGTTATTTCATAGTGAATTTTATTTTTGCATGCTTAATAGTGCTGTCCCGCAAGAAAGTGTCTTTAGTGTATTAAAGGTGTTGTTTCAAGGTTGGGGTTTGAGAGATAAGTTACACAGAAGAAAATTGCTTAAAAATGATCTCTTCTTTTGGAATGTTTTCTGCTGATTTTCGTTCATCATGAATTTACAAAAGCAACATAAATAACAAAATCAAAGACCACTTCACATGCAACGTAGACCATGGGTAAAACTGAATCTTATATTCTCTTTATCTTTAATGTTTTTATTATCTTTAATGTTTTTAAATTAGTTGTACATAACGTTTCGTCTTATGTTGCTTTCATAGGTTGTTTGAGCAACTAGTTAATATCTAGACTCATTTTCCGACTTTATATTTTCATGTTATATAACCGCTTACTTAATAATCCTTTGTTTTTGGTATGTCTTTCTTTGGTCTTAAACTTTATATTTTTCGGTTTATCTCATTCTATCGCCGTAACACGCGTTTGTTACCTGCTAGTTAATATATTACAAAATAGTTAAATTTGCAGCCCTCAATAATCTTAATGATTTTCTACAGGTGAAACTCCAAAAGTGTTATCGTTAGCTAGCATATTTTTTTTTAACATGATAGCTCGCATCTGCCATAAGTTTTCTAAGTTTTTGACAAAAAATCATTAATAATATATGGACAAAAACATATTTGACCACACCTTATACACGAATAAAAACAACTAACAAGTGACTGGATTTTTCCAAAAAATATGACTCATAATTGAGTTATGGGCCCCTGATATACTTCAACTAATAATAATATATCTTGGCTTTTCTGCAATTTTTTATACTTATCTAAACTTGACAAATTGAACACTTATAAAACCAGTAACATATATACATGTTTTCATAATTTGGTGTCTTCACTTTTGTGCATACCAAAATCAGAGAGAAATGGGTTCAACACAAGACAACAAGCCACATGTTGTGTGCATACCTGCCCCAGCACAAGGCCACATTAACCCAATGCTAAAACTTGCCAAAATCCTCCATTCCAAAGGCTTCTTTATCACCTTCATCAACACCGAATTCAACCACCAACGCCTTCTAAGGTCTCGCGGCTCAGACGCGCTACGGGACCTCCCGTCCTTCCACTACGAGACTATTCCTGATGGTCTTCCGCCACCCGAAAACCCTGATGCCACCCAACCTACTCCAATTTTACTCAAATCCATCCATGAAACTGGTTTGGGTCCTTTTAAAAGTGTGATTACTAAAGTGAGTGCTTGTTATTCACCGGTGACTTGCATAGTGGCTGACTTCCTTATGGGTTTCACCCTCCCGGCTGCCGAGGAATTAGGTATTCCGGGAATTCTTTTCTGGACCGCGGGGGCTGGTTCTCTCATATGTTATGATCAGTATCCCAATCTCATACAAAAGGGCTTGATGCCTCTCAAAGGTAAAGATGACTTATAATAAATATGTATATATGTATTTGTGATATATATAACTCTCTAAACTTTTAGCATATGTGGGATATAACATTACAAACTTTGCTTCTTGAAATGTTGATACATTGGTACTATAGAATAAGATTCCTCACTAGAAGTTAGAAACTATAACCACTCAATTATATAAGGCTATAGCTTTCACATGAATCCAAGATTACAAACTACAACTTGCATATTATGGATTTAAAGAGGAATTATTGGCATATTAATTGATGTACTTGGAAATGAAGGGTAAGTATTTGTGTTAACAGGGGATTTCTAATGCATCCAAACAAGGATACTAAATATATATAGGGCTTTATGATCATCTACTACCTAGAGACTATAATTTGTCAGATTTCACTCTTACATTCATTCTTATTTTAATTTTCCTACCATCTTTTCTGTTAAATACCAACCTTATCTCCTATTAAATACTTATAATTTTAAATAATTAAATTTTATAATTAAAATCTTCATATTCTAATAATTACAAACTAGAATTAGATTTCAATTATAATTATATTTATTCTAAAATATAATTTTAATAAAATTTATAACTTTAAAATATCAATTATTTCTTATTTTACAAATGGCTGATGACATGTAAGAGACTAATCTTCATATAAAGTGTTGTTTACGATATGTTGTATTTATTCAACCCATATAATACATGAGTTCTAACTTAGTATATATATAGTCGGAAGTTCATTGTAAACGACTTAAAAGGTGTAGACCCGCATACCACCTATCTCGTATGCGAATATCTATTTGAGGAGATTCGTTGTAGAAATTAACCCACTACAATATAAAACCATAGAACCCTAATTTCGAATAAGACATTTTTTGAAGAGAGAAAAAATATGAAGAAAAGAAATTAATCACAACCGTCAGATGAACAGATCCAACGGCCTCGAAGGGGTTCTATGGTACTAGCACTTTTCACATGCGAAACATAAATTTTATATATAAAAACTAAATATTTATCGTGTGAAAAAATAATTTCAAACGTGAAATTTTTCATTACGCATGATAAAAATTTCACCAGTATCTACTATAAAACACCTGGGTTATTTCATATCTGAAATAAAAATTTAATTGTTATAGAAAAATTCAATAAAAACATATTATAATGTCTGTCTAAAGAAATTCTTTTTTTATCGATGTAATTTTTTCGATTTAATTATTATCCATGATTTCGATATTTTACATAAGAAAACAAAACAATGATTGAATATTGATGAGCAGGTTTATAAACATTTTCTTGTTGTGTTTAGATTACGAAGAAAATACATTGGTTTCCAAGTTTCTTATTAATTTTTTTGAGTGTTCCCAATGAACTAGTTATAAATATATTAATTTATTTTCTTGGGGAGTAGAGTATGAGTAATGTAACATTCGCCATAAAAAAACATAAATTAGCGTATTTAAATATTTTTGGTGCTAACTTGAATACAATTTTCTTTCTGTTCACAGATCCAAGTTATTTAACAAACGGATATTTGGATACAGTTGTAGATTTTATCCCTACCATGTCGGGTATACGTTTGAAAGATATTCCTCCTTTCGTTAGAATCATCAATCCCGGTGATGATTTTATGGTTGGGTTTTCAGACAGGGAACTATATAGAGCGAGATCAGCAACAAGCATTATTTTTAACACTTTCGATGCGCTAGATTGTGATGCTCTAGACACGCTCTCCATAACGTTCCCTAATTGCTACGGTATAGGCCCTTTGCATCTACTAGAGAACAATATAGTTGATAAATCTCTAGATTCCATCAAATATAATCTCTGGAAAGAAGATCCACAATGTTTAAAATGGTTAGATGCCAAAGAGCCAAATTCTGTTATTTATGTGAATTTTGGTAGCATCACTGTGATGACACATGAACAACTAGTGGAGTTTTGTTGGGGACTTGCTAAGAGCAATCATTCATTCTTGTGGATAATCCGACCCGACCTTGTGATTGGTGATTCGGCTGTGCTTCCACAGGAGTTTTTGGCGGAGACAAGTGATAGAGGGTTGTTAACCGGTTGGTGCTCACAAGAAGAAGTCCTAAGTCACCCGTCAATCGGAGGGTTTTTAACGCATAGTGGATGGAATTCGACCATCGAAAGTATTTCCAGTGGTGTCCCAATGATTTGTTGGCCGTTTTTCGCTGACCAACAACCGAATTGCTGGTGGAGTTGCAATAAGTGGAGGATAGCCATGGAGATTGACAATAATGTTACGAGTGATGAAGTTTCGAAGCTACTGATTGAGTTGATGACCGGAGAAAAAGGAAAAGAGATGAGAAAGAATGTCATTGATTGGAAGAACAAGGCTGAGGAGGCATGCAAGTTTCCCTCTGGTTCATCTATGGTTAATCTGGAGAAGTTGATTCATCTGCTTCAAACATCTCCAAAATAATTCACAAATCTCTTTTACACAGATGCATCTTTACCATATCCATTCTACCAGTTATTTCATAGCGAATTTTATTTTTGCATGCTTAATAATGCTATCCGCAAGAAAGTGTGAATGTATTTAGTGATCTAATGACATCTTTGGTGTATTAAATGTGTTGTTTCAAGTTTGGGTTTTGAGAAATAAGTTTTACAGAAGGAAAGGGACATCATCACAGACCACTTCACATGCAACATTTCGTAAATCATGGATAAAAACAAACTTGACTCAACTACTACTACATTACAATGTTTTTTTTTTATTTATTTATTTTTATTTTGTTTTTTTTGAACATAAAATCTAGCTATGATCGTCATCTGCAATTTCTCCAAGTGAGAAATCCATAATTTTTTTTTTAATTGACATAATTTCCTACTTCCCCCCTCTATAATGGTCATTTTGTCAAATTGGGACCACTAACTTTCTGTATACACTAAGCACCCTTATCTTTCAAAACCTATCCATTAGTTACTTGTACTTTAGTAACTAATAAAACATTGAAAAATTTATAAGAGCCATCACGTAAAACATGCTTTTATTCACCAAAAACCCCATGATTCTTTAAATAATTACTTTAAATCAAAAAAGGTTTTGGGATGTTACACTTGATGATATCTTGTTTCTAACCTTTTGTTATAAAAAAAGATGGAATTTTATGGATAATTTTGGTGTATATGCACACACACCTTTGGATCTAAACAAATTGCTGATGCCATTGAGCTTAAAATGTCACCATGTGGGTTTTGTCAGAACCAAGTGATGAGCCAACCTTGAATACTTGGAAGAATCAGGGGGTACAAGAATCGGTCCGTTCTTATGTGTTTATATTTTTATTGATTTATTTCCACTAATCTTATGTTAAACCAAAGAAAGAACAAGAAAAACCCTAAGGTTAAAAACATTGATGAGTTCACTTGATGAAACAACATTCTTGTATCTTGGTTTAAACATGACCAACTTTAGGTCATAAATGTTGTTACATGTTATTTCATTTGTTTTCACTACTACAAAAACTGCTTTCCTTGACACGCGAACGATGACACTCGAAAATTCTTGACGTGCAATTACCAAAGTGTCAAAATAAAATGTCAATTATAGGTAATTCCTAAGAATTCATGACGCGCATTTTTGCGTGTCAAGAATATCTGTCATATTTAGAGAAAAAAAAACACGGAGGACACTTAAAATACGTGTGTCAAGAATTATCTGTCGTTTTATGTTTTTTCCCTCCAACCTTTTTCCCTAAATTTATGTTTTTCCCCCTCTAACTTTTTGCCCTAAATTTTCATTCCCGCTGCTCCATTACTTATGACAAATTTTCATTCCCGCGCTCCCATCGTTCTCCCTAAACCCTAGCCTGCACTGAGTGAGTGTTTCAATTTCCTAATTGAATCGCTTCATCAATGTCTTCGATTGGGGAGGTGAAGAGGCGGAAGGTTGTGTAGCGGATTTTAGCAATCAATTTGTGATTTCAATCGTCGGGGAGAGTCTTCAATCCAATCCATGAATAAATTTGCGGTTCTTCTACCGTTGCACACGCTTTTAACCTCTAGGTTAGAGATCATCGAATCATTGCTGCCAAACTAGAAGAGCCACCGATCTTTTTTGTCGAGCTTACAGATAGATTTTGTGCATCGTCCTTAGCTCAGGTTATCTTTCCTAAACTATAGCAGCTACTAATGTTATCAGTAAGCAAACACCAATTCATAGTTTTGTTTTTTGAGAACCATGTTCTTGCTTCTTGTCATTAGCTAGCAGCATATATACAATCGACTTCTATTTGGCTCTGAGTGTTGCAGGGTTAGTCAATCAAGTTCTTTACAGTTGTTGAGATTTTTGACCATATAGTTATACTTGGCCCCTGATTTATTCAAGTTCACATTGTTCTTGGTCAAACTTGTCATTACGGACATGAATTAGATGTTAAATATCATTTCTACATAATGTTTTACAATTGCATACAAAGTGCTTGATGAAATGCCTGTGAGAACTGTAAAATTGTGTGTATGTTGGCCGCTTCATTATGACTTTCTGTGTGATTGTCAATTTGTTATACATATTGTTCACTGCTCTTATAAAATTCATACATGTGATTATCAATATATTTTATGGACCAGTTGGTAATTTACTCTCCTTTCTACATTAAATTTCTGTTTGAGTTTTGATTATGCTATTCGTTCCAAAAAAAATTACTCCTTCGAGTTTCAGCTTAATCTCTTATGATGACCTTGTGTGGATCCACTTAGAGATTTAAATATCCCTTTAATATATATTTTAGAAAATTATTTTACTGAACTATAGTTGTTTATACTCTTGTAGCAAGTCTCCATGGTTTCTTTAAGCACATTATTTTACTAAAGTCTTTCAATCTTATATATGTGAACACACTAAGCCTTATAATTTACAACAGGACTAAGTTATTTGAGTTTAGATTTGTGGTAGACTACTATACTTGAGCATGAATTAGTAGTTGTAATTATTGTTATTTATATTAAAAATATGTATAAATATCCTTTTGATATATGTTTTAGCATTACCTATGCTAATTAGCAACTCTTTTGTTGTAAATAAGGTTTGTAGTTGAACTTTTAACTCTATTCTTGGAGCTTCACTGTATGAAACTTGAAACCGGTTATAATGCTATTATATGTAGATCATATGAATGTATACATCACTGCTGTTGTTGTTACTATATTGATGGGATTTAAATTGTTGTTTCAAAAGCTCATATTAGTAAGATTTCAGTTCTTTAGGAGTTAAGGGTTGTCGTTTGCAACAGAGCCACGCAAAAGGTACCACATCTAACTCTATTAGCTGTGTAGTTCTCTTACTGCATGACATATTCGTTGTAGGTGATAACCATTTTACTGCTTCTCTATTGGACCGTCTTTATGATGATGATGTTCTAATTAAAGCTATAGATGTTGGCCAAATGATTATGGTGAGAGAAGAGAGTGATCCTGCTCCGGATGCCGTAGAGTACCACCATGACCTTATCCTGCCAATGAGGGATGCTAGAAGGTGAAGTGGAGATTCCGCAGGGAGCCTGATCTAAATGTATGGTCTCCCCTTAATCCTTTATCTATTTTCTCCTTTCTATTAAAGCTTAATCTATAAGTGGTAAAATATGCAGGTTGTGCTTATTAGACAGAAATACAGTGGCCTTCCGTTTTGTAAGTGTAATAGTGTATGTTATGGACTTTTTTTTTTATCATTTTATCCAACAAACTTTTATTTTGTTTACATTTAACTAGATTATATTGAACTATATTTTACCTGTTAGAGATACTCAAGAATCTTAGGTGTATATGATTGTTGTTCATTTTGTAGGAAATATTATTTGTAACCACCAGGCATACAAATACCAAGCTTTGTAATGATGTTTCATGTAGACGTGAAACTTTTCGTTTTGTAGGCCTAAGTCTTTTTACGTGTTAGAGATACTCAAGAATCTACAAGTTTTTATTTCCTTATTTTAAAGGTTTGTACGATTATCAACCTTTTGATGTTAAATAACTTAAATATCATAAAATAAATAATGTATTCTGCAACCTAAGTTCTGCTCATGCCAACGGTTTCGATTTCGGTTACTGTTACATACAATACCATCACCTATTATTGAACATAAGCTTTTTTATGCAAAGGCCTGGTCAGTGTCTTAATATAGTTTCAAAGGTATTTATATGTAGGTTCGTACTGTTATAATGATGAATATGGTTTGTAGAATTTGGGTTGTGAATTGAGACTTCTAACTATTACTATAACATTAAGATAGCAGAAGCATAAAAATTAACAAAATCGTATTTATATTTACATATTAGGACTAATAGTCATATATGCCATTCCTTTACATGGCTTTTATAATTCATTCATATGATTATATTTTTCTCTTTTAATTTACTTTCATAAAAATACTTCCCCATGAATGCATATTGCTTATAAATTCTAATTTCATATCCAACCATTTACTGCACAGCTCAAGAACATACAAGTTATAAGTTCTAATTTCATAAAACTACTTCCCCTTGAATGAATATGTAATGTTGTAGTTATTCTTTTGCCATTTTGTTTCAGCCCAAACTTTTCATGAATCTGCTTGCCCAAACTTTTGTTTCAACTCAACAGGTTTGTTTCACATGAACATTGCAACTTATAAAGGTTTGTTTCAGCCCGGTTCATGAATTAGGTCCAACTTTTATACCAGTGAAACCCAGACTGACCCGTTAATTCACTGAATTGATTTCTTCATCTGATTGTACTAGGTTTGTTTCAGCCCAGTTGATGATCGATGGTTGTACCAGGTTTGTTTCAATACTTGAATTTATGTTCTATTTAAAATTTTTACCTTCTCATTCATGCTCTTTTTGCAGCATCAAGGAAAGCATAAGGTTTAGGACACTCTGTCTTCTCTACCATCATCTAATTAACTTTGCAAGTTACAAAAGGTAAACCAAGTACACCAAACTTTTATTCTTTTAAAAAAGCATTTATTTCTTTGCTAATATGCTTATAGTGTATATAGTTATTTTTACACATGAATAGACAAGTTTAGCTATACAGATCAAAAGATAAAAAACAACTTTTGTTTAAACATTATTTACTATCTCAGATCCGAAAGATTAAAATCACTATTGTTTACCTACCATTTACATGAGGACTGATACGAACTAAAGGATTGCTACATATATATATGCATGTTAAGATTCCTATTATGTTTACACCCCAGGTTACAGTTACAATTCTAATTAAAGTTAAGAAAAATTGGCTATCTCATTACATGACCACCTATACAATATGCTAAGCCCCTTATTCTGTTTGTAAGCCAACTGTTATAAAGTAGACTACTACATGATCTGATTTCTAAAACAGTTTATATAATATATATATATATATATATATATATATATATATATATATATATATATTGTTTGGCCTTTGCAATTGTAATCCTTCAATAGTTAATGTGTTTTTATAAGACTTTTTAAAAGGATTAATTAAATAAAATTAGAACATCCAATTAAAATTGAACAACTTTTAGTAAAACAATTAAAATATTGATCACTTTCTAATGTAGTTTTTGATATAATATATAACTAGATGTAGATGTAGTTTTTGATATAATATATAACTAGATGTAGCCACTGTGCATTGCCACAAGCCTATAATGGAATAATTTTCTTTGTGATGGTTTGAAATGCAAATGTTTGTGAGAGAGCGATGAAGAAGATGATATGTTGCAGTTTTTTCCACGAGCCTATAATGGAATAATCTTCTTTGTGATGATTTGAAATGCAAATGTATGTGAGAGAGTGATGAAGAAGATGATATGTTGCAGTTTTTTCAAAAGGTAAACTTTAGTTTTTTCATTTAATTTCCATTTTATGTAATTGGAGCGCCTTAAAATGTTTCAAATTGTACTTTTTGCCAGTAAATTATCTTTCTTTTTAGTTTTTAATGTTTGTTTAGCTTCGTTTTTTATTATTCATTTAAGATCAAGCAACGTCTCTAAGTATGATTTCCCCGCCGCAACGCGCGGGGCAGGCAAAAAACTTGTTTTAATTAACATTGTTTGTAATCCGGTTGAAACTTATGTATTTGGCTTTCCTAATTACAGATGGACATACAATAGTTGGTTGGGAGCTTGGCTTAACGGGTCAGGTTGGTTGGGTTATTCTCCATATCAGCAGCAGCAACAAAGTATTGTAATACTATAGTGTTTATATTAGTTATTTAGTTCACAGTTTTTTTTATGTAAATCATGTTAACTTTGTAATGTTTGCGATATATATATGAAATGCATTATTTTGCTATAAGTTTATTGTATTTTGTATCGAGGTTAATTTGGCATCAAATGGGGAAATTAGTAATTCTGCAATATTTTTTTTTATTATTTTTTTTAAAACCATGACGCGCAAAAAAGAGTGTCATAAGTAGGTTTATGACAGGGGCTTCCTTGACGTGCATTTTATGACGCGCAATGCGCGTCATAAAATGCGCGTCATCGTTCGCGCGTCAAGAGCTTCTTGACACGCATTTTGCGCGTCAAGAAGCTTCTTGACCCCTGCATCCTTGACGCGCATTTGCGTGTCAAGAAGGCCCTTTCTTGACGCGCAATGCACGTCAAGAAAGCCAGTTTTTGTAGTAGTGTTTGATCTGGAATATATTGATAATTAAAGGAAAGACAAGAACATCCCTAAAAGACAAAAACCTAAAAACACACTTTGATGAACAAAGTTCTTCCATCCAAATAATATAAGTCATATTAGACTTGTAAAATAAAGTCATAACATTTAAACATGTTAGTTGATAAAACAAATAAAAGGACATGGAAATTGATACTTGTTAAGTTGTCTAAAAATGGGTTTATAGTAACTTATCTACAACTTTATATATGAGATATTCTAAGACAATTAAACCTTGGGTAAATGAATTCTAAACAAAGTTTGGTAAATGCCTTAAAATTGGGTTTAACAAGCTAGACATCAAAGTGATAATTATATGAGTTTAGACTTAGTTTTTAGCTTATTTTTTTTATCAAAATAACAAACTGATTCAGATCTGTTCTTAGGACAGGAATATGAGATATTCTCAAGTATTTTGATGAACCATAGTAACCAAAATTGAGAAACGTTGATTCGGAAAGAAACCGGGAGCAAACCGGTGACATACGCGACGAGAAAACCCAATTTTAGTGACGGGGTCAACAAACCGACCAAACCAACAATTTTAGTTCTTAAAATGCCTAGAAATATCATTACCAACATTTACCAAGTGCTTTGGATACCCGAAGTGTCATAAGAAAAGTTGTATAAACAAAACCGACAAAAACGATTTATACCGGTAAAACAGACAACTAAAATTCTAAATATATAAAGACTATCATTTTTGAATCTTGAGAATATTGAAACGATACTTATTTTGTTTAACACTAATTATTTTCTAAGAAAACTAATTATATCGCGTATCTAACGCGTAACGAAAAATATAAATATTTATGGACGTTGAAAAAATAAAAAACTTTATTATTTAACACAATATCAAGACTTGATTTTATATTTTCAAGATTTCAAATAATTATTTGATTAATAATTATTTCTGTAATTTGTATACTTTATTTGGATATAAATATAATCATCCACTTAAATATTTATTTGAACAATAAATATTTCGATCAAGTTTTTAATAAATAAA